>QANW01002162.1:41425-67106 GCA_003254865.1 Dryas drummondii | reverse complement strand
AGGGCCCATGGGCCCTCCACTTTTGACTTCCCATTTTGCCCCTCATTTCCATTTGAATTCAAATTCATTTCTCCCTCCATTCATTTCCATGGATGTCCACCACCTTCTGGAAGCTTTTGGAACCTTGAACAACATTTCCTGGTGCAACTAGGATTCCTTGAAAATGAGAGATTCCTTATCCATTTCGACTTCTAGTAATGACCATATTGCCCCTGGGGTCTCCTAGTGTCACTAGGACTCCTTTCCCTAGTTGGGTTAGTTTTCCTAGTTCAACAAGGATTTCCTGTTCGAATCAGGATTTCACATTTCTGGCTCCGCAATGATGGTTCTGGACTTGATGTTTCCTAGTGTGACTAGGAATCCTCATTTGACCAAGATTTCACTCGTTTTCCTGGTCTCGTTTTCCTGGTTTGACCAGGAAATGTCCCAAAATAGCTCCATTTGCTTCTTTTTCTTATTTCTGCTTCACTGACCTGAAAACACAAAAACAAGACAGGAAACACAAAATATCGAGTTCTAACACTCTAGGTTAAGGAATTAGTATCATAAAGTGATGCAAAATGCACACTCATTAACCATGTACTTTTGAACTTGTCTAGGCTCAAATATCTCGATCTCATTATCATCTTGATCATCATTCTTTTCAACTCGAGTAGTGCCCACTTTATTATCAACAACCCTTCCACTTCTTAAAGTAGTAATTGCTTCATGTTCATCACGAATTGGTACACCCTTTACCACTTTGTCCAAAGTTGAAGTCACTTGTTCTAGTTGGGCTTCCAAACTTGATATGGATCTTGTTGTGGCACTCAACTGCTCCTCCGTCTTGTCCATAAAAGACCTTGTATCATTGGACATAGAAGTTGTACTCTGAGCCAATGCAGCAATCATGTCTTCCAAATAAGTACTTCTATGTTCCATAGGAGGTGGTGTAGTCGGCCTAACTTGAACCTTATTGCATGACTCCTCTTGTGATAACTTTGAAACCTGAATTGCCATCATCTGCATCATCTGCTTAAGTTCAACCATCTCAACTTCCATAGCTGATTTCTTTTCCATTTTCTTCTTCCTATTCCATTGTTGAAATTTAATGCTAATGTCTCAAATAGCGCCCATGCATCCTCAAATGTTTTCTCTTTCAAAGCCTGATGTGCATTTTGCATCACTTTATGATACTAATTCCTTAACCTAGAGTGTTAGAACTCGATATTTTGTGTTTCTTGTCTAGTTTTTGTGTTTTTCAGGTCAAATGAAGCAGAAATGAGAAAAAGAAGCAAATTGAGCCATTTTAGGACATTTCTTGGTCAAACTAGGAAAACGAGTGAAATCCTGGTCAAACCAGGAAAAGTGCAAAAATCCTAGTCAAATGAGGATTCCTAGTCACACTAGGAAACATCAAGTCCAGAACCATCATTAAGGAGCCAGAATTGAGAAATCCTGATTTGAACAGGAAATCCTGGTTGAACTAGGAAACCTAACCCAACTAGGGAAAGGAGTCCTAATGACATTAGGAGACCCCAGGGGCAATATGGTCATTACGAGAAGTTGAAATGGATAAGGAATCCTTCATTTACAAGAAATCCTAGTTGCACTAGGAAATGTTGGTTAAAGTCAACTCTACAAAGTCAAGGTTCCAAAAGCTTCTAGAAGGTGGTGGACATCCATGAAAATGAATGGAGGGAAGAAATGAATTTGAATTCAAATGGAAATGAGGGGCAAAATGGGAAGTCAAAAGTCGAGGGCCCATGGGCCTAAGGGATGCCGACCCAAGATGGGCCATGCATGCACATGCATGGGCCCAAACCCTAGAAGCCCAAAGTCTGTGCGTAAGGAGCAAGATGGCAGCCCATGCATGCCATGCAAACCCTAGCAGCCAAGGAGCCCATGCTCAAGCCCAAGGTGGAAGCCCATGGAGTGAAACCCTAGCCCATCTTGTGCAAGCCACTTCAGCCCAACACATGTGAGCCCAATGCACCCTCAAAGTCCAAGACCAGAAGCCCATGCGCAAGGAGGGAGGCCTAGCTGACTTGCATGCGTCACTTAAGCCCAAAGGGCCATGCCCTTGCCGCAAGCCCACAAGCTAGAAACCCTTGCTGATGCCGCAAGCTACAAGGAGCAGAAACCCTAGCTGCCGCAAGTTTTCTTTTCCTTGCCTCTCAAGGACTTGTCCTCTATATATATTCCCTCAATTCAGAACCCTAGGGACCTCACTTTTTGCACCTACACACTCCAGCCGAATTCTCACCTTCTCCTAGTTTATTTTTCAGTTTTCATTAGTTTTAATTTTCAGAAAGTTAGAGAGAGAGCTAGCCAAAATTTAGAGAGAGAAAGAGAGTGGCATGGCAGCAAGGAAGGAGAACCCTTTGCCGCAAGCCCTAGCTCACCCTAGCCGTGAGCCAATTGCTTGTGGAGGTTGCCTTCTCTCTTTGCCTTGCCGCAGCCCCTCTCACTTGGTTTATTTAATTTTTCTTCTAGTTTTCTGATTCCATGTTAGTTTATGCTTCTGCATTAATTAGCTTGTGACTCTGATTTTATTTAGTTGATGTTTTTAATGTACTTAGTTTATGCTTTTGATTTCATTTAAGTTGTGTTTCTGATTTTATTGTTAAGAATGAATTGGGATTTTCTTATTGTTGGTTGCTGTTTTTATTTATTTAATTTAAGTATGTAGGATAGTTATTCTATCTTGCATGTTAGTCGTAGGCTGATTAATGGATTCCTATGCTTTAACAAATCGTTTATCCGTCTCTTGGTCTGTTAGTTTGATATTTGCATGTATTAAATTTCCACTATCTATTAGAACCCGTCACTAGTTGTTTGCATCCTTTAACTGGCCACTTTAGGGTAATTGCATCTAGTTTATTCGTTAGGTTTAGCTGTGAAATAGTCAAAGACACTAAACCACAAGTAACAAGGGAATAAGGGATTATTCTTGGTAGTGGGGTTGGGCGACCTCTACAAGGAAATAGTCAAAGCTTATATGCTGTGCATGTTTGACGTTCTCATAAAACTTAATGCCTCCTGCATTGGTAACAGCTGCCTTAGCTTGAACTAGGGAACATGTAGGTTAACTGGCTAAGAAAGGCCCAAGAAGCGCTTAGTTTATGCATTAGGAGAACAATTGCGAGAAAGTAACTAGTCAAACCTTTTTAGCAGTCAAACTTTAATATGTTGTGTTCAAATTAACTGTCATTAGCCTTGGATGGTTATTGCATGCTTATCTGATTTGAAACTGAAAACTTAACATTGCAAGATAGAATAAAGGGTGTGTGCGTGTGGTGATGTGTGCGTGTGTTTCCATTTTCCAAAACCCCCCCCATTTAGTTATTCTAGTGATTTTTTGAATTGATTTGTTGTGTATTAACCATTCCTTGTGGGATCGACCTCGTGCTTGTATGCTTTGCTACTGATGCGATTCGTGCACTTCCGAGTATTCTTAGAATGAGATATATCTTTATTTTGTTCTAAGAAAACATATCAACAAGTTTTTGGCGCCGTTGCCGGGGAATGGTGTCTAATATCAATGAATTGGTTTAATTAGTCATTAGAATTAGGTTATATTAGTTAGATTTTAGTTTTGGTTAATTTTTAGTTTTAATAAATGCCATGCCTTTATATACATTCTTTCTACTGTTTGTGTGTTTTTCTCTTGATTAGGTGTGTTTTATGAACCCTGAACTTGTTGCAAGGTTGGAGAGGCTCAAAAAGGAGACTTTAGGTACATCACAAGGCAGCCCTCTACCTAGCGCATCAGATTCGAGTAGTGAAGAGACTGAGAGTGTCGACATGGCTGAGACAAATGAGATTGTGCCGCAGCCCCTTAGCCATTTTTCAGCACCTTCGCTGCCCACTCAACCGTCGTGCATTCGGTATGCAACCATAGCCACTGATTTCGAAATCAAGAGTGGTCAGATTTACTTATTGCCGAGCTACAATGGGCTGAATGGGGAGGATCTGATCCACTTTTTGAAGGAGTTTTCCGGGGTTTGTGAAGCCGCACAGTTGAGGGGTCTGAATGCCGATCAGTACCGTTTGAGGATGTTCCCTTTTGCGCTTAATGACAAGGCAAAGAGGTGGTTGTATTCGCTGCCCAGTGGTTCCATTTCGACATGGGATGATCTTTCGAGCAAGTTCCTGAACAAGTTTTATTCCATTTCGATGACAAATTCAGTTCGGAAGGAGATCCTTGGATTTGTGCAAAGAGCGGACGAGCCATTCCATGAGACTTGGGACAGATTCAATGAGTTACTTACTAGCTGCCCACACCATAACTTATCTCCTTGGTATGTGATTTGTTGTTTTTATCAGGGATTATTGGAGAGAGACCAAGCCAAGGTGAATTCGGCATGTGGTGGTGCGTTTATGTCAAAAACTGAAGGTGAGGTTACAGAATTGTTTGAGTCACTTTGTTTGAATTCTCAACAATGAGATTCTAATCGTTCGAGAGGAGGACCAAAGAGAGGGTTATACGAGGTGGTTGATATGCCGAACACCATGGAGGGATAGATTTTGGAAATCAAGACTATGGTACAGAAGTTATCTTTGGCTCAAGAGAAGCTGATGGGGATGCAAGAACAAGGAGGTGATGTGGAACACGTGAATCAGGTTGGGAATTATCCTAGGGTGCCATACGATCCATTTTCTAACACTTATAACCCTGGATGGAAGAACAACCCTAATTTCAGGTGGAGCAACAACAATGGACAGCAAGCTAGTGGGAGCACCAACAAGCCGTATGTGCACCCTAATGCCGAGAGGTCTAGTTTGGAAGATAAGATTGCTCAGATTGCTCAGATTGCTCAAAGCACCACTTCCCTTGCTCAAAGCACCAATGCCTTCATGAACCGTACCAAGCAGCAGATGCAAGCCAATTCGAAGGCTATTGCACATTTGGAGAGTCAAGTGGGTCAGATTGCCACTACTTTGGGTTAGAGAGAGAAGGGGAAATTGCCAAGTCAGCCCATCGTCAACCCTAAGAATGAGGTGTAAATGCTATTTTGAGGACTACTCCAAGAAAAAGAGTTAGAGTGGTCAAGACTAAGGAGGTGATTGAGATCATTGACAGTGAGGAAGAGGAGGATCCAGCCAAGATTGAAGAGAAAGTTGACACACGTGTGATCCCCCTCATTCCAGACATCGACGTCACCAAATTTCCAGCAACCATGAGGGAGTTGAAGTCTATTGAGAAGAAGGTTGAGGAGCAGGGGCATAGTCACAATGCTCCTAGGGAGATTTGTGGTTATCTCTTTGCATCTTTTCCAATCAAGAAGAGGGATCCAGGCTCGTTGGTCATACCATGCAGCATAGGGGAGTATGAGATCGCCAATGCCTTAATCGACAATTGTGAGATCCCGTAGTTTTCAAAGTTTTATTTTAAATACCTTAAGAATTTATTTGGAAATTAAAAAGGTTTCGGATTTATTTTAAATTTTAAATTTTGTTTTAAATTGAGATTGACCCAAAGTTGACTTTTTAAATTAGTAGACTTTTGATTTTGACTTTGGACCCGTTGGATAGATCTCGAGTCTACGAGTTCGTAGACACGAAGCATGCATAAATCAGAGTTACGGTTTGAGAAATACGGGCATTCGAATGGAGGGGCAATTTCGTAATTCGGCATGAGTGGTTTATAAATAACCAAAATTCCAGAATTTTCAGGAAGAGGATTCTCTCTCCTCTCTCCCCGATACACTCTGTCTCTCTCTCTTCTCTTGCCTGTTCAGCACCGCCGTCCTGTCACCGGCGCGTGGGTTGATTAAGTATGTAGGTTAGTTATTCTATCTTGCATGTTAGTCGTAGGCTGATTAATGGATTCGTATGCTTTAACAAATCGTTTATCCGTCTCTTGGTCTGTTAGTTTGATGTTTGCATGTATTAAATTTCCACTATCTATTAGAACCCGTCACTAGTTGTTTGCATCCTTTGACTGGCCACCTTAGGGTAATTGCATCTAGTTTATTCGTTAGGTTTAGCTGTGAAATAGTCAAAGACACTAAACCACAAGTAACAAGGGAATAAGGGATTATTCTTGGTAGTGGGGTTGGGCAACCTCTATAAGGAAATAGTCAAAGCTTATATGTTGTGCATGTTTGACGTTCTCATAAAACTTAATGACTCCTGCATGGGTAACAGCTGCCTTAGCTTGAACTAGGGAACATGTAGTTTAACTGGCTAAGAAAGGCCCAAGAAGCTCTTAGTTTATGCATTAGGAGAACAATTGCGAGAAAGTAACCAGTCAAACCTTTTTAGCAGTCAAACTTTAATATGTTGTGTTCAAATTAACTGTCATTAGCCTTAGATGGTTATTGCATGCTTATCTGATTTTAAACTGAAAACTTAACATTGCAAGATAGAATAAAGGGTGTGTGCGTGTGGTGATGTGTGCGTGTGTTTCCATTTTCCAAAACCCCCCCATTTAGTTATTGTAGTGATTATTTGAATTGATTTGTTGTGTATTTACCATTCCTTGTGGGATCGACCTCGTGCTTGTACGCTTTGCTACTGATATGATTCGTGCACTTGCGAGTATACTTAGAATGAGATATATCTTTATTTTGTTCTAAGAAAACACATCAACAAAGCCCCTCCACTAGACATATCCACCATAGCGCGATCTTGTTCCAATAAACCCTCATAAAAGTAGTCAATTTGCATCCATAGAGCAAAACCGTGGTGTGGACAAGAATTCAAAAGCTCTTGGTACCTATCCAAACTTTCATGAAAAACTTCATCTTCAGCTTGTGTGAATCCCCATATCTGCTTCTTCACAATGGTAGTTTTACTAGCTGGATAGAACCTCAAAAGAAACTTATCTGCCAATTCTCTCCATGTTCTAATAGAACCATCCTGCAGAGAATATAACCAAGTTTTAGCTTTATCTTTAAGAGAGATAGGAAATAACCTTAACTTCCTTTGCTCATCACTTAATCCTTGCAGCTTGCCAATCTCGCATATCACATGGAATTCCTTGATGTACAAATAAGGATCCTCGTCCTCTTGACCATGAAAGGTTGGTAGGAGTTTGATTGTCCCACTTGAGATCTCAAATTGTTCAGCTTCCACTTGAGAGTAGGCTATACACATAGGCTGCTGAAGCAATGTTGGAGAAGAAAAATAACTCAATGGTCGTTTGAGTTCAGTAGCAATGAGCACCACTTTCTCCTTGGCATCCTTCTCTTGTTTTAACAGAGTGGTCTTTGAACTTGATTCCATTGTACCTTAAAAACAAGGGAATTAGTAATAGACCAACATATAAACAGAAAAATAAAAAGACTCAATTAAAAGTAATTAAACTAGTAATTAACACCAATAACAATCCCCCGACAATGGCGTCAAAAACTTGTTGTTGTTTTCCTAGAGCAATTATATTAAACCTTTTTAACAACTCTAGTTTAACTCGCAACTGCACGAATCGCAGAGTAGCAAAGTTTACAAATACGAGGTCGATCCCTCAAAGGATTGTATTAATGTCACAATTACTAATTCAATTAAATCTACACTAACTCACACACAGAATAAGGGGCGTTTGGATTGATTTAGAAAACTAAAACAAAACAATTATATGAAAAGGATCTAAAATAGCAAACAGACTTGATTTGAATGAAAACAATAATAAATAAGTACTAGGGATCAGAATCCGCCACAAGCATACCATTCATTTTACTATGTATATATGAACAATCAAATAACATACATGTCAATAAAGTTTGTCTAACATGAGAAAGTGTTTCCCCAGGTTTTTCTTACCAACCGGGAACGTTTTGGTGTAATTTGAATGAAATTAGACAAAGTATGGATCGCAATAACGTTTATACGCGTTTTTAACACCAGATATGGTTCAGTAGGTCTAGAACGCTAATTTTAACATGCGAAAGTGCTTTGACACGACTTTCTTGCCAACCGGGAACCTTTTGGTTAAATTAAGACGAAATTGGACCAAGTATACAGCGAAATGAGGTTTTTGTGTGTTCTTAACACCGACTGTGGTTCAATGGATTTAGAACGCTAATCCTAAAATGAGAAACTGGTTCCCAATGTTTTTCTTGCCATCTGGGAACGTTTTGCTGCAATTAGAACGATATTGGACCAAGTATGCACTGAAATGATGTTTTCATGCGTTCTTAACACCAATTGTGCTTCAATATATCTAGAACCCTAATCCTAACATCAGAAAGTGCTTTGACATGTCTTTCTTGCCATCTGGGAACGTTTTGATACAATTATAACGAAATTGGACCAAGTACGCACTGAAATTACGTTTTTGTGCGCTCTTAACACTAGAGGTTGTTCAAGAGGTCTACAACACTAATTCTAATGCGAGAAAGTGCTCTAACATGACTTTCTTGCCAACCAAGAACCTGTTGGTGCAATTTGGAAGACATTGGACTAAGTATGAAGCGAAATAACGTTTTTGAGGGTTCATAACACTAAATGTGCTTCAATAGGTCTAGAACACTGATCCTAACATAAGAAAGTTCTTCGATATTGTTGTTGTTTTCCTAGAGCAATCATATTAAACCTTTTTAACAACTCTAGGTTAACTCGCAAGTGCACGAATCGCAGAGTAGCAAAGCTTGCAAATACGAGGTCGATCCCTCAAGGAATTGTATTAATGTCACAATTACTAATTCAATTAAATCTACACTAACTCACAAACACAATAAGGGGGGTTTGGATTGATTTAGAAAACTAAAACAAAACAATTATATGAAAAGGATCTAAAATAGCAAACAGACTTGATTTGAATGAAAACAATAATAAAGAAGTACTAGGGATCAGAATCCGCTACAAGCATACCATTCACTTTACTATGGATATATGAACAATCAAATAACATACATGTCAATAAAGTTTGTCTAACATGAGAAAGTGTTTCCCCATGTTTTTCTTACCAACCGGGAACGTTTTGGTGTAATTTGAACGAAATTAGACCAAGTATGGATCCCAATAACGTTTATACGCGTTTTTAACACCAGATATGGTTCAGTAGGTCTAGAACGCTAATTCTAACATGCGAAAGTGCTTTGACACGACTTTCTTGCCAACCGGGAACCTTTTGGTTAAATTAAGACGAAATTGGACCAAGTATACAGCGAAATGAGGTTTTTGTGTGTTCTTAACACCGACTGTGGTTCAATGGATTTAGAACGCTAATCCTAAAATGAGAAACTGGTTCCCAATGTTTTTCTTGCCATCTGGGAACGTTTTGCTGCAATTAGAACGATATTGGACCAAGTATGCACTGAAATGATGTTTTCATGCGTTCTTAACACCAATTGTGCTTCAATATATCTAGAACCCTAATCCTAACATCAGAAAGTGATTTGACATGTCTTTCTTGCCATCTGGGAACGTTTTGATACAATTAGAACGAAATTGGACCAAGTACGCACTGAAATTACGTTTTTGTGCGCTCTTAACACTAGAGGTTGTTCAAGGGGTCTACAACACTAATTCTAATGCGAGAAAGTGCTCTAACATGACTTTCTTGCCAACCAAGAACCTGTTGGTGCAATTTGGAAGACATTGGACTAAGTATGAAGCGAAATAACGTTTTTGAGGGTTCATAACACTAAATGTGCTTCAATAGGTCTAGAACACTGATCCTAACATAAGAAAGTTCTTCGATATTGTTGTTGTTTTCCTAGAGCAATCATATTAAACCTTTTTAACAACTCTAGGTTAACTCGCAAGTGCACGAATCGCAGAGTAGCAAAGCTTGCAAATACGAGGTCGATCCCTCAAGGAATTGTATTAATGTCACAATTACTAATTCAATTAAATCTACACTAACTCACAAACACAATAAGGGGGGTTTGGATTGATTTAGAAAACTAAAACAAAACAATTATATGAAAAGGATCTAAAATAGCAAACAGACTTGATTTGAATGAAAACAATAATAAAGAAGTACTAGGGATCAGAATCCGCTACAAGCATACCATTCACTTTACTATGGATATATGAACAATCAAATAACATACATGTCAATAAAGTTTGTCTAACATGAGAAAGTGTTTCCCCATGTTTTTCTTACCAACCGGGAACGTTTTGGTGTAATTTGAACGAAATTAGACCAAGTATGGATCCCAATAACGTTTATACGCGTTTTTAACACCAGATATGGTTCAGTAGGTCTAGAACGCTAATTCTAACATGCGAAAGTGCTTTGACACGACTTTCTTGCCAACCGGGAACCTTTTGGTTAAATTAAGACGAAATTGGACCAAGTATACAGCGAAATGAGGTTTTTGTGTGTTCTTAACACCGACTGTGGTTCAATGGATTTAGAACGCTAATCCTAAAATGAGAAACTGGTTCCCAATGTTTTTCTTGCCATCTGGGAACGTTTTGCTGCAATTAGAACGATATTGGACCAAGTATGCACTGAAATGATGTTTTCATGCGTTCTTAACACCAATTGTGCTTCAATATATCTAGAACCCTAATCCTAACATCAGAAAGTGATTTGACATGTCTTTCTTGCCATCTGGGAACGTTTTGATACAATTAGAACGAAATTGGACCAAGTACGCACTGAAATTACGTTTTTGTGCGCTCTTAACACTAGAGGTTGTTCAAGGGGTCTACAACACTAATTCTAATGCGAGAAAGTGCTCTAACATGACTTTCTTGCCAACCAAGAACCTGTTGGTGCAATTTGGAAGACATTGGACTAAGTATAAAGCGAAAGAACGTTTTTGAGGGTTCATAACACTAAATGTGCTTCAATAGGTCTAGAACACTGATCCTAACATAAGAAAGTTCTTCGATATTGTTGTTGTTTTCCTAGAGCAATCATATTAAACCTTTTTAACAACTCTAGGTTAACTCGCAAGTGCACGAATCGCAGAGTAGCAAAGCTTGCAAATACGAGGTCGATCCGTCAAGGAATTGTATTAATGTCACAATTACTAATTCAATTAAATCTACACTAACTCACACACACAATAAGGGGGGTTTGGATTGATTTAGAAAACTAAAACAAAACAACTATATGAAAAGGATCTAAAATAGCAAACAGACTTGATTTGAATGAAAACAATAATAAAGAAGTACTATGGATCAGAATCCACCAGAAGGATACCATTCACTTTACTATGGATATATGAACAATCAAATAACATACATGTCAATAAAGTTTGTCTAACATGAGAAAGTGTTTCCCCATGTTTTTCTTACCAACCGGGGACGTTTTGGTGTAATTTGAACGAAATTAGACCAAGTATGGATCGCAATAACGTTTATACGCGTTTTTAACACCAGATATGGTTCAGTAGGTCTAGAACGCTAATTCTAACATGAGAAAGTGCTTTGACACGACTTTCTTGCAACCCGGGAACCTTTTGGTTAAATTAAGGCGAAATTGGACCAAGTATACAGCGAAATGAGGTTTTTGTGTGTTCTTAACACCGACTGTGGTTCAATGGATTTAGAACGCTAATCCTAAAATGAGAAACTGGTTCCCAATGTTTTTCTTGCCATCTCGGAACGTTTTGCTGCAATTAGAACGATATTGGACCAAGTATGCACTGAAATGATGTTTTCATGCGTTCTTAACACCAATTGTGGTTCAATATATCTAGAACCCTAATCCTAACATCAGAAAGTGCTTTGACATGTCTTTCTTCCCATCTGGGAACGTTTTGATACAATTAGAACGAAATTGGACCAAGTACGCACTGAAATTACGTTTTTGTGCGCTCTTCACACTAGAGGGTTTTCAAGAGGTTGTTGATGTGTTTTCTTAGAACAAAATAAAGATATATCTCATTCCAAGTATACTCGCAAGTGCACGAATCGCATTAGTAGCAAAGCGTACAAGCACGAGGTCAATCCCACAGGGAATGATTAATACACAAAAAATCAATTCAACTAATCAATAGAATAACTAAATGGGGGGTTTTTGGAAAAACGGAACACACGCACACATCACCACACGCACACACCCTTTATTCTATCTTGCAATGTTAAGTTTTCAGTTTCAAATCAGATAAGCATGCGATAACCATCCAAGGCTAATGACAGTTAATTTGAACACAACATATTAAAGTTTGACTGCTAAAAAGGTTTGGATAGTTACTTTCTCGCAATTGTTATCATAATGCCTAAACTAAGAGCTTCTTGGGCCTTCCTTAGCCAGTTAATCTACATGTTCCCTAGTTCAAGCTAAGGCAGCTGTTACCCATGCAATAGTCATTAAGTTTTATGAGAACGTCAAACATGCACAACATATAAGCTTTGACTATTTCCTTATAGAGGTCGCCCAACCCCACTACCAAGAATAATCTCTTATTCCCTTGTCACTTGTGGTTTAGTGTCTTTAACTATTTCACAGCTAAACCTAACAAATAAACTAGATGCAATTACCCTAAGGTGGCCAGTCAAAGGATGCAAACAACTAGTGACGGGTTCTAATAGATAGTGGAAATTGAATACATGCAAACATCAAATTAACAGATCAAGAGACGGATAAACGATTTGTTAGAACATGCAAATCCATTAATCAACCTACAACTAAGATGCAAGATAGAATAACTAACCTACATACTTAAATTATATAAATAAAACAGCAACAATAAATAATGAAATCCCAATTCATGCTTGACAATTGAATCAGAAACACAAAGCTAATGAAATTAAATGCATGCACGAATTGAAATCAGCAACATAAATTAAATAACATAAAAAGGCAACTAAATAAATTCAGAAACTTAATTAAATATATTCAGAGGCATAAAATAAATTCAGAAATATAAACTAGATAAATTTAGAAACATAAACCAACATAAGATCAGAATTCTAGAAGGAAAAAGAAAACAAAAATCAGAGATGCAAACACATGGGGGCTGCGGCAAGGAGAGAGGAAGAAGGAAGCACCGAGCAAGAAGGAGGAACTCACGGCAAGGTGAGCTAGGGCTTGCGGCAAGGCTGATTCCTTCTCTCTCTCACTTGTCACGCCACCCTCTCTCTCTAAGTTTCTAACTTTCTGAAAATTAAAACTACTGAAAACTGAAAAATAAACTAGGAGAAGGAGAAAATTCGGCTGGAGTGTGTAGGTGCAAAAAAAGTGATCCCTCGGGTTCTGAATGAAGAGGATATATATAGAGGTGCATTCCTTGAGAGGCAAGGAGAAGGAAACATGCGGCTGCTAGGGTTCCTTGTCCTTGTTGCTTGCGGCATCAGCTAGGGTTAGGTGCAATGGGCTTGCGGCATCAGCTTGTCCTCTTGGGCTTCAGTGGCGCATGCAAGTCAGCTAGGGCCCCCTCCCTTGCGCATGGGCTGCTGGTCTTGGACCTTGATGTGCTTTAGGCTCACATGTGTTGGGCTGAGGTGGCTTGCACAAGATGGGCTAGGGTTTCACTCCATGGGCTTCCACCTTGGGCTAGCATCTTGGGCTTGCGCATGGGCCCCCTTGGCTGCTAGGGTTTGCATGGCATGCATGCGCATGCATGGGCTGCCATCTTCCTCCTTGCGCATGGCCTTTGGGCGGCTAGGGTTTGGGCCCACGCATGTGCATGCATGGCCCATCTTGGTTCGGCATCCCTAGGGCCCATGGGCCCTCCACTTTTGACTTCCCATTTTGCCCCTCATTTCCATTTGAATTCAAATTCATTTCTTCCCTCCATTCATTTCCATGGATGTCCACCACCTTCTAGAAGCTTCTGGAACCTTGACTTTGTAGAGTTGACTTTGACCAACATTTCCTAGTGCAATTAGGATTTCTTGTAAATGAGCGATTCCTTATCCATTTCGACTTCTCGTAATGACCATATTGCCGCTGGGGTCTCCTAGTGTCATTAGGACTCCTTTCCCTAGTTGGGTTAGGTTTCCTAGTTCAACCAGGATTTCCTGTTCAAATCAGGATTTCTCATTTCTGGCTCCGCAATGATGGTTCTGGACTTGATGTTTCCTAGTGTAACTAGGAATCCTCATTTGACTAGGATTTCTGCACCTTTCCTGGTTTGACCGGGAAAACGAGTGAAATCCTGGTCAAACCAGGAAAAGTGCAGAAATCCTAGTAAAATGAGGATTCCTAGTCACACTAGGAAACATCAAGTTCAGAACCATCATTGCGGAGCCAGAAATGAGAAATCCTGATTCGAACAGGAAATCCTGGTTGAACTAGGAAACCTAACCCAACTAAGGAAAGGAGTCCTAATGACACTAGGAGACCCCAGGGGCAATATAGTGATTACGAGAAGTCGAAATGGATAAGGAATCTCTCATTGTCAAGAAATCCTAGTTGCACCAGGAAATGTTGGGCAAAGTCAAGTCCACAAAGTCAAGGTTCCAGAAGCTTGTAGAAGATGGTGGACATCCATGGAAATGAATGGAGGGAAGAAATGAATTTGAATTCAAATGGAAATGAGGGGCAAAATGGGAAGTCAAAAGTGGAGGGCCCATGGGCCCTAGGGATGCCGAACCAAGATGGGCCATGCATGCACATGCATGGGCCCAAACCCTAGCAGCCCAAAGGCCATGCGTAAGGAGCAAGATGGCAGCCCATGCATGCGCATGCATGCCATGCAAACCCTAGCAGCCAAGGAGCCCATGCGCAAGCCCAAGACGCAAGCCCAAGATGCAAGCCCAAGGTGGAAGCCCATGGAGTGAAACCCTAGCCCATCTTGTGCAAGCCACCTCAGCCCAACACATGTGAGCCCAAAGCACATCAAGGTCCAAGACCAGCAGCCCATGCGCAAGGGAGGGGGCCCTAGCTGACTTGCATGCGCCACTTAAGCCCAAGAGGACAAGCTGATGCCGCAAGCCCATTGCACCTAACCCTAGCTGATGCCGCAAGCAACAAGGAGAAGAAACCCTAGCAGCCGCATGATTTCTTTTCCTTGCCTCTCAAGGATTTGTCTTCTATATATATCCCCTTAATTCAGAACCCTAGGGATCACTTTTCTCACCTCCTACTCCAGCCGAAAATTCTCTTTTGTTCCAGGTTATTTTTAGTTTAGTTCTTGTGAGGGCTAGCCGAAGGTAGAGAGAGAGAGAGGAGTGGCGTGGCTGCAAGGAAGGACACCCTTAAGCCGCAAGCCCTAGCTCACCATAGCCGTGATCCAAATTGCTTGTGCAAGGTGCCTTCTCTTCCTTGTCTTGCCGCAGCCCCTTCTCCTTGTTTCTTTTGATTTTCGTTCTAGTTTTCTATTTTATTGTTGGATTTTGCTTCTGAATTTATTTAATTAAGTTTCTGAATTTATTTAGTGCATGGTTCTGATTTCTTTTAGTTTATGCAATTTAATTTAGTTGTTGAGTTTATGTTTTTAATTTTACGTTTCTGATTTTAATTTTTAAGCAAGAATTGGGATTTCATTATTTATTGTTGCTGTTTCTTTTATTTATTTAATTTAAGAATGTAGGTTAGTTATTCTATCTTGCATGTTAGTCGTAGGTCGATTAATGGATTCGTATGCTCTAACAAATCGTTTATCCGTCTCTTGGTCTATTAGTTTGATGTTTGCATGTATTAAATTTCCACTATCTATTAGAACCCCCGTCACTAGTTGTTTGCATCCTTTGACTGGCCACCTTAGGGTAATTGCATCTAGTTTATCTGTTAGGTTTAGCTGTGAAATAGTCAAAGACACTAAACCACAAGTAACAAGGGAATAAGGGATTATTCTTGGTAGTGGGGTTGGGCGACCTCTATAAGGAAATAGTCAAAGCTTATATGTTGTGCATGTTTGACGTTCTCATAAAATTTAATGACTCCTGCATGGGTAACAGCTGCCTTAGCTTGAACTAGGGAACATGTAGGTTAACTCGCTAAGGAAGGCCCAAGAAGCTCTTAGTTTATGCATTAGGAGAACATTGGCGAGAAAGTAACTAGTCAAACCTTTTTAGCAGTCAAACTTTAATATGTTGTGTTCAAATTAACTGTCATTAGCCTTGCATGGTTATTGCATGCTTATCTGATTTGAAACTGAAAACTTAACATTGCAAGATAGAATAATGTGTGTGTGCGTGTGGTGATGTGTGCGTGTGTTCCATCTTCCAAAACCCCCCATTTAGTTATTCTAGTGATTAATTGCATTGATTTATAGTATATTAACCATTCCCTGTGGGATCGACCTCGTGCTTGTACGCTTTGCTACTGATGCGATTCGTGCACTTGCGAGTAAACTTAGAATGAGATATTTGTTTATTTTATTCTAAGAAAACACAATCAACAAGTTTTTGGCGCCGTTGCCGGGGAATGGTGTCTAATATCAATGAATTGGTTTAATTAGTCATTAGAATTGGGTTATATTAGTTAGATTTCATTTTTGGTTAATTTTTAGCTTTAATAAATGCCATGCCTTTATATGCATTTTTTCCTACTGATTGTGTGTTTTTCTCTTGATTAGGTGTGTTTACGAACCCTGAACTTGTTGCAAGGTTAGAGAGGCTCAAGAACGAAGCTTTAGGTACTTTTCAAGGCAACCCTCTACCTAGTGGATCAGATTCGAGTAGTGAAGAGATTGAGAGTGTCGAATTGGCTGAAGCAAATGAGATTGTGCCGCAGCCCCTGAGCCATTTGTCAGCACCTTCGCTGCCCACTCAACCATCGTGCATTCGGTATGCAACCATAGCCACTGATTTCGAAATCAAGAGTGGTCAGACTCACTTGTTGCCGAGCAACCATGGGCTGAATGGGGAGGATCCGATCCACTTTTTGAAGGAGTTTTCCGGGGTTTGTGAAGCCGCACAATTGAGGGGCCTGAACGCCGATCAGTATCGTTTGAGGATGTTCCCTTTTGCGCTTAAGGACAAGGCAAAGAGGTGGTTGTATTCGCTGCCCAGTGGTTCCATTTCGATATGGGATGATCTTTCGAGCAAGTTCCTGAACAAGTTTTATTCCATTTCCAAGACGAATTCAATCCGGAAGGAGATCCTTGGATTTGTGCAGAAAGCGGATGAGCCATTCCATGAGACTTGGGACCGATTTAATGAGTTACTTACTAGCTGCCCACACCATAACCTATCTCCTTGGTTTGTGATTTGTTGTTTTTATCAGTGATTATTGGAGAGAGACCAAGCCAAGGTGGATTCGGCATGTGGTGGTGCGTTTATGTCAAAAACGGAGAATGAAGCTACAGATTTGTTTGAGTCGCTTTCTTTGAGTTCTCAACAGTGGGATTCCAATCGTTCAAGGGGAGGACCAAAGAGAGGGTTGTATGAGGTAGCTGATGTGCTGAACACAATGGAGGGACAGATTTTGAAAATCAAGACTATGGTGCAGAAGTTATCTTTGGCTCAAGAGAAGCTAATGGGTATGCAAGAACAAGGAGGTGATGTGGAACACGTGAATCAGGTTGGGAGTCATTCTAGGGTGCCATATGATCCGTTTTCTAACACTTATAACCCTGGATGGAAGAACAACCCTAATTTCAGGCGGAGCAACAACAATGGACAGCAAGCTAGTGGGAGCACCAACAAGCCGTATGTGCACCCTAATGCCGAGAGGTCTAGTTTGGAGGACAAGATAGCTCAGATTGCTCAAAGCACCACTTCCCTTGCTTAAAGCACCAATGCCTTCATGAACCGTACCGAGCAGCAGATGCAAGCCAATTCGAGGGCTATTGCACATTTGGAGAGTCAAATGGGTCAGATTGCCACTACTTTGGGTCAGAGAGAGAAGGGGAAATTGCCGAGCCAGCCCATTGTCAACCCGAAGAATGAGGAGCATGTAAATGCTATTTTGAGGACTACTGCAAGAAAGAGAGTTAGAGTGGTCAAAACTAAGGAAGTGATTGAGATCAGTGATAGTGAGGAAGAGGAGGATCCAGACATGATTGAGGAGCAAGCTGATACACGAGTGATTCCCCTCATTCCAGACATCGACGTCACCAAATTTCCAGCAACCTTGAGGGAATTGAAGTCTATTGAGAAGAAGGTTGAGGAGCAGGGGCATAGTCACAACGTTCCTAGGGAGATTGGTGGTTATCTCTTTACATCTTTTCCAAGCAAGAAGAGGGATCCGGGCTCATTGACCATACCGTGCAGCATAGGGGAGTATGAGATCGCCAATGCCTTAATTGACAATGGCTCAGCTATCAATGTCATGCCACTGGTTGTGTTCAAGAGGCTTGGATTTGTGGAGGTGGATTTGCAACCGTTTGATTTGAACGTTCGTTTCGCCAACTCTTCAGTCGAGAAAGCCCTTGGTATGCTTGTGGATGTTTTGGTTAAATGTCGTAAATTACTAATTCCCTCTGATTTCATAGTGCTAGATGTGCCGAGACTTCCGGGCGACGTTTCTATTATACTTGGGAGACTGTTTTTGTGCACCTCTAACATGGAGTACAAAGCATTGGAGAGTACCATGAAGATTCGGCACTACACCAAGCAAGAGGTGTATTTGCTCACTTCCGAGATGCCACAAAACGAGGAGATCACTTTTTAGGGAGAGGAAAAGTCAGAAACAGAGAGCTTCTTCAGTTCGTTCTTAGGGAATGCCGAGAGTAGCAATGGCAAGAAGAAGAGGAAAGGACGCAAGTAAAGGAGAAGGCAATGTCAGGCTGAAGACAGAAAAACAAGCGCTTATTGGGAGGCAACCCAAGTTTTTGTTTCGAATAATGGAGGAGGAGTCATCGAGGACCAAGGAGGCCGCGCCTACCCTTGGAGTGTCCACACTTGCAGCCGCAAGTAAAAAGTTTCTTTATTTCGCTTCATAAGACAATTTTTTATTTTGGTGTGTTTATTTGGTTTTGGATATTTGCAATTTGCCATTTCGCTTAATTTGATCATTCTTGCATTTATTTCTTATACATTGAGGGCAATGTATCATTTAAGTGTGGGGGGAAGGGCAATTGTCATTCGTTAGTGTTTTTAAGCTAGAACAAGTGTTTTAGGTGTTTTAAGTGTTTTTAAGCATTTTTAGAAGTTTTTAGGTTAGGAAAGAACTTTTTATTGTGTTTTTAAACTTAGGGTGTCAAAACCCACATCAAAATGCACGATTTCTTTAGATTTCATCCACCGTAGTGATGGATGTGACTCTTTTGAAGTGTGCGACATTGTTTTAAGAACAAAAAAAAAAAAAAATTTTTGAGTCATTTTGGATGTTTCAGGTCTTTTTGAGTCCCCAACTAATTGATTTGATTGTGCATGATTGTTATGAGCATGTTTTAGTATTGTGTGTATACTTGGTGTTCTTTTCATTCTAATAGTGTTCCATAACATATCTTGCAATTCTATGTCCTTTGGCCTTGTTGATATGAATTTAGGTTGTGATTAGCATTTCTAATGATTATATTCATAATAGAGTAGACTTGCATGACCTAAGTGAGCTTTTGAGCCCTGTTCTTCAATTCTTGAGTGTTGCGCGCCACTCTGATTCTATCATTGTCATATAAGTCGTTGTTTTGATCTCATTATCTTTCATTTGGTCATTTGCTTGGAATATGCATAATCTTGAATCAATGAGCTAGAACTCTTTTCTTGTGTACACAAAGCATGTCGTATTTGCATAACTCTTGAGAAATGAATTTAGGCCCTGTTTGTGTACCCCATAGCCTGAAAGCCTACCCATCACATGTTTTATCCTTAGTTACCCATTTTGAGCCTTTTAAGCCGTTTTTTTTGTTACCCCATACCAAACCCTAAGTTTGGGGGTGCTACACCCCTTTCACCCGTTTTACCCTATTTATGGTGTTGCAATGTGTTACATGTTGATTGAGGTGAAAAAGAAGTGAAAATGCATAGTTTATACAAAAATGTGTTAGAAAAGTATGTATGCGGTGCCCAAAGAAAAGAAAAAGAAAAGAAATCAAAGAAAAGAGATGGGACGATCTCAAAAGAAGAAAAAGTGAGTGAAAAGAGACAAATTGAGCTATGAAGTGCAAAGAAGCAAAGTGTACCTCAGAATGTTCTGTTAATGCTTGCAATGCCATGAAATTAGCCCTTTCTGTTTCCTTTTCATTTCAATACCCTGATGAGTGTGTATTTTGCATCACTTTATGATATTAATTCCTTAACCTAGAGTGTTAGAACTCGCTATTTTGTGTTTCTTGTGTTGTTTTTGTGTTTTCAGGTCAAATGAAGCAGAAATGAGAAAAAGAAGCAAATGGAGCCATTTTGGGACATTTCCTCGTCAAACCAGGAAAACGAGTGAAATCCTGGTCAAACCAGGAAAAGTGCAGAAATCCTAGTCAAATGAGGATTCCTAGTCACACTAGGAAACATCAAGTCCATAACCATCATTGCGGAGCCAGAAATGTGAAATCCTGATTCAAACAGGAAATCCTGGTTGAACTAGGAAACCTGACCCAACTAGGGAAAGGAGTCCTAATGACACTAGGAAACACCAGGGGCAATATGGTCATTACGAGAAGTAGAAATGGATAAGGAATCTCTCATTTTCAAGAAATCCTAATTGCACTAGGAAATGTTGGTCAAGGTTCCAGAAGCTTCCAGAAGGTGGTGGACATCCATGGAATTGAATGGAGGGAAGAAATGAATTTGAATTCAAGTGGAAATGAGGGGCAAAATGGGAAGTCAAAAGTGGAGGGCCCATGGGCCCTAGGGATGCCGAACCAAGTGGGCCATGCATGCACATGCATGGGCCCAAACCCTAGCAGCCCAAAAGCCACACGCAAGGAGGAAGATGGCAGCCCATGCATGCGCATGCATGCCATGCAAACCGTAGCAAGACAAGGGGCCATGCGCAAGCCCAAGGTGACAAGCCCAAGATGGAAGCCCATGGAATGAAACCCTAGCTCATCTTGTGCAAGCCACTGAAGCCCAACATGGAAGCCCAACATGCAAGCCCAAAGCCCAAGACTACCAGCCCATGCGCCAAGGAGGGACCCTAGCTAGGCTAGGCGTGAGCCACTTAAGCCCAAAGGAGGAAGCCCATGCCGCAAGGCCCTAGTCAGCTAACCCTAGCTGATGCCGCAAGGAACTAGGAGATGCAAACCCTAGCAGCCGCAAGGTTCTCTTCCTTGCCTCTCAAGGAAGGCTCCTCTATATAAGTCCCTCTCATTCAGACTTTTGATGACTTTTTTCACCTACACTCCAGCCGAAAATTCCCTTCGCTTCTCCTAGTTTTTTTTTTCTGTTTTAGGGTTTTAGTTTCAACTTTTATTTTTCTTGTAAGGTGAGCCGAATTCACAGAGAGACTTAGAGAGAGGGTGGCGTGACAAGTGAGAGGGAAGGACCACCTGCTGCCGCAAGCCCTAGCTCACCTTGCCGTGAGTTCCTCCTGCTTGCTAGGTGCCTCCTTCTTCCTCTTTCCTTGCCGCAGCCCCCATGTGTTTGCACCTCTGATTTTTGCTTTCTTTTTCCTTCTAATTTCAGATTTATTCAATTAGTTTATAGCTTTGGGTTTATTTAATGCATGTTTCAGATTCTAATTAGTGTATATTAGTCAATCTAGTTTAGTTGTGTTTCTGATTTTAATTCGTGCATGCGTTTAAACTTGTGTACTTTACGTTTCTAATTTCATTTAATTTATGCACTTTAAATTAGTTGTTTAGTTTATGTTTTTAAGTTTGTTTAGTTTGCATTTCTGATTTCCGTTAGCAAGCATGAATTGGGATTTTGTTTATTTGTTGCTGTTTTGTTTTTATTTGTTTTATTTAATTATGTAGGTTAGTTATTCTCTCTTGCATGTTAGTTGTAGGTTGATTCATGGATTTGCATGTTCTAAAAAATCGTTTATCCGTCTCTTGGTCTGTTAGTTTGATGTTTGCACATATTAAATTTCCACTATCTATTAAAACCCCCGTCACTAGTTGTTTGCATCCTTTGACTGGCCACCTTAGGGTAATTGCATCTAGTTTATCTGTTAGGTTTAGCTGTGAAATAGTCAAAGACACTAAACCACAAGTAACAAGGGAATAAGGGATTATTCTTGGTAGTGGGGTTGGGCGACCTCTATAAGGAAATAGTCAAAGCTTATATGTTGTGCATGTTTGACGTTCTCATAAAACTTAATGACTCCTGCATGGGTAACAGCTGCCTTAGCTTGAACTAGGGAACATGTAGGTTAACTGGCTAAGGAAGGCCCAAGAAGCTCTTAGTTTATGCATTAGGAGAACAATGGCGAGAAAGTAACTAGCCAAACCTTTTTAGCTGTCAAACTTTAATATGTTGTGTTCAAATTAACTGTCATTAGCCTTGGATGGTTATTGCATGCTTATCTGATTTGAAACTGAAAACTTAACATTGCAAGATAGAATAAAGTGTGTGTGCGTGTGGTGATGTGTGCGTGTGTTCCATCTTTTCAAAACCCCCCATTTAGTTATTCTAGTGATTATTTGCATTGATTTATTGTATATTAACCATTCCCTGTGGGATCGACCTCGTGCTTGTACGCTTTGCTACTGATGCGATTCGTGCACTTGCGAGTAAACTTAGAATGAGATATTTGTTTATTTTATTCTAAGAAAACACAATCAACATACCCCATCCTAGCCTAAGCCTTCATTATAACCCTATTAAAGTCCTAACTGATCTCAAGAGGTGTGTATTATACTTATGTGGAGTCTATTTAAGAAGGGAGCCTATGGTTATTGATTCTATTTCAAGCATTTGTATTCCTTTCATGAGATCAGTATTTTTTCTAAAATGTGCCTTTATTACATATACATATGTGAGCTAATTGTTTTTGTTACATATTTCATGTCACATATACTTTGAGTGCACATATCAACCCAATTCTTGAGTGTTTATCACTGAGAGTATGCCATAGTGAGGATTGGAGTTGAATCTTTTATGTATGTATTGATTTAGTTTTGTTTGTCTAATACTTGGATTTGTGTCAAGGATGGCCTATATGACAATAGAGGAGCGAGGTATGTTATTTGAAATGTTATTAGAATCTGGAGAATACAATTTATATGCCTTGCTTTCCTATGTGATTAATGGTTGTGCGCATGAATTCAATTATTGGGATGTTAGAGTCAGTCTTGAGTGTTTTCTTTATTTTATTTGCTCGAGTACTAGCAAAATCTAAGTTTGGGGGTGTGATGAGTGTGCATTTTGCATCACTTTATGATACTAATTCCTTAACCTAGAGTGTTAGAACTCGATATTTTGCGTTTCTTGTCTTGTTTTTGTGTTTTCAGGTCAAATGAAGCAGAAATGAGAAAAAAAAGCAAATGGAGCCATTTTAGGACATTTCCTGGTCAAACCAGGAAAACGAGTGAAATCCTGGTCAAACCAGGAAAAGTGCAGAAATCTTAGTCAAATGAGGATTCCTAGTCACACTAGGAAACATATTGTTCAGAACCATCATTGCGGAGCCAGAAATGAGAAATCCTGATTCGAACAGGAAATCTTGGTTGAACTAGGAAACCTAACCCAACTAGGGAAAGGAGTCCTAATGACACTAGGAGACCCCAGGGGCAATATGGTCATTACGAGAAGTCGAAATGGATAAGGAATCTCTCATTTTCAAGAAATCCTAGTTGCACCAGGAAATGTTAGGCAAAGTCAACTCTACAAAGTCAAGGTTCCAGAAGCGTGTAGAAGATAGTGGACATCCATGGAAATGAATGGAGGGAAGAAATGAATTTGAATTCAAATGGAAATGAGGGGCAAAATGGGAAGTCAAAAGTGGAGGGCCCATGGGCCCTAGGGATGCCGAACCAAGATGGGCCATGCATGCACATGCATGGGCCCAAACCCTAGCAGCCCAAAGGCCATCATAAGGAGCAAGATGGCAGCCCATGCATGCGCATGCCTGCCATGCAAACCCTAGCAGCCAAGGAGCCCATGCGCAAGCCCAAGACGCAAGCCCAAGATGCAAGCCCAAGGTGGAAGCCCATGGAGTGAAACCCTAGCCCATCTTGTGCAAGCCACCTCAGCCCAACACATGTGAGCCCAAAGCACATCAAGGTCCAAGACCAGCAGCCCATGCGCAAGGGAGGGGGCCCTAGCTGACTTGCATGCGCCACTTAAGCCCAAGAGGACAAGCTGATGCCGCAAGCCCATTGCACCTAACCCTAGCTGATGCCGCAAGCAACAAGGAGAAGAAACCCTAGCAGCCGCATGATTTCTTTTCCTTGCTTCTCAAGGATTTGTCTTCTATAAATATCCCCTTAATTCAGAATCCTAGGGTTCACTTTTCTCACCTCCTACTCCAGCCGAAAATTCTCTTTTGTTCCTTAGTTTTATTTTTGCTGTTCTAGGTTATTTTTAGTTTAATTCTTGTGAGGGCTAGCCGAAGGTAGAGAGAGAGAGAGGAGTGGCGTGGCTGCAAGGAAGGACACCCTTAAGCCGCAAGCCCTAGCTCACCATAGCCGTGAGCCAAATTGCTTGTGCAAGGTGCCTTCTCTTCCTTGTCTTGCCGCAGCCCCTTCTCCTTGTTTCTTTTGATTTTCGTTCTAGTTTTCTATTTTATTGTTGGATTATGCTTCTGAATTTATTTAATTAAGTTTCTGAATTTATTTAGTGCATGGTTCTGATTTCTTTTAGTTTATGCAATTTAATTTAGTTGTTGAGTTTATGTTTTTAATTTTACGTTTCTGATTTTAATTGTTAAGCATGAATTGAGATTTCATTATTTATTGTTGCTGTTTTTTTTATTTATTTAATTTAAGTATGTAGGTTAGTTATTCTATCTTGCATGTTAGTCGTAGGTCGATTAATGGATTCGTATGCTCTAACAAATCGTTTATCCGTCTCTTGGTCTGTTAGTTTGATGTTTGCATGTATTAAATTTCCACTATCTATTAGAACCCCCGTCACTAGTTGTTTGCATCCTTTGACTGGCCACCTTAGGGTAATTGCATCTAGTTTATCTGTTAGGTTTAGCTGTGAAATAGTCAAAGACACTAAACCACAAGTAACAAGGGAATAAGGGATTATTCTTGGTAGTGGGGTTGGGCGACCTCTATAAGGAAATAGTCAAAGCTTATATGTTGTGCATGTTTGACGTTCTCATAAAACTTAATGACTCCGGCATGGGTAACAGCTGTCTTAGCTTGAACTAGGGAACATGTAGGTTAACTGGCTAAGGAAGACCCAAGAAGCTCTTAGTTTATGCATTAGGAGAACAATGGCGAGAAAGTAACTAGTCAAACCTTTTTAGCTGTCAAACTTTAATATGTTGTGTTCAAATTAACTGTCATTAGCTGTTGAATGTTTTCTTAGAACAAAATAAACAATTATCTCATTCCAAGTATACTCGCAAGTGCACGAATCGCATCAATAGCAAAGCATGCAAGCACGAGGTCGATCCCATAGGGAATGATTAATACACAACAAATCAATTCAATTAATCAATAGAATAACTAAATGGGGGGTTTTAGAAAGATGGAAACACACGCACACTACACCACACGCACACACCCTTTATTCTATCTTGCAATGTTAAGTTTTCAGTTTCAAATCAGATAAGCATGCGATAACCATCCAAGGCTAATGACAGTTAATTTGAACACAACATATTAAAGTTTGACTGCTAAAAAAGTTTGACTAGTTACTTTCTCGCAATTGTTCTCCTAATGCATAAACTAAGAGCTTCTTGGGCCTTCCTTAGCCAGTTAACCTACATGTTCCCTAGTTCAAGCTAAGGCAGCTGTTACCCATGCAGGAGTCATTAAGTTTTATGAGAACGTCAAACATGCACAACATATAAGCTTTGACTATTTCCTTATAGAGGTCGCCCAACCCCACTACCAAGAATAATCCCTTATTCCCTTGTTACTTGTGGTTTAGTGTCTTTGACTATTTCACAGCTAAACCTAAC
>QANW01002162.1:796-24156 GCA_003254865.1 Dryas drummondii | reverse complement strand
TGATGAGTGTGCATTTTGCATCACTTTATGATACTAATTCCTTAACCTAGAGTGTTAGAACTCGCTATTTTGTGTTTCCTGTCTTGTTTTTGTGTTTTTAGGTCAAATGAAGCAGAAATGAGAAAAGGAAGCAAATAGAGCCATTTTGGGACAATTCCTGGTCAAACCAGGAAAACAAGTGAAATCCTGGTCAAACCAGGAAAAGTGCAGAAATCCTAGTCAAATGAGGATTCCTAGTCACACTAGGAAACATCAAGTCCAGAACCATCATTGCGGAGCCAGAAATGTGAAATCCTGATTCGAACAGGAAATCGTGGTTGAACTAGGAAATCTAACCCAACTAGGGAAAGGAGTCCTAGTGACACTAGGAGACCCCAGGGGCAATATGGTCATTACGAGAAGTCGAAATGGAAAAGGAATCTCTCATTTTCAAGGAATCCTAGTTGCACCAGGAAATGTTGTTCAAGGTTCCAGAAGCTTCCAGAAGGTGGTGGACATCCATGGAAATGAATGGAGGGAAGAAATGAATTTGAATTCAAATGGAAATGAGGGGCAAAATGGGAAGTCAAAAGTGGAAGGCCCATGGGCCCTAGGGATGCCGAACCAAGTGGGCCATGCATGCACATGCATGGGCCCAAACCCTAGCAGCCCAAAAGCCATACGCAAGGAGGAAGATGGCAGCCCATGCATGCGCATGCATGCCATGCAAACCCTAGCAAGGAAGGAGCCATGCGCAAGCCCAAGGTGACAAGCCTAAGGTGGAAGCCCATGGAGTGAAACCCTAGCCCATCTTGTGCAAGCCACTGAAGCCCAACATGCAAGCCCAAAGCCCAAGACTACCAGCCCATGCGCAAGGGAAGGACCCTAGCTAGGCTAGGCGTGAGCCACTTAAGCCCAAAGGGAGCAGCCCAACACGCAAGGGCCTGATCAGCTAGCCCTAGCTGAAGCCGCAAGCAACTAGGAGATGCAAACCCTAGCAGCCACAAGTTGCTTCTCCTTGCCTCTCAAGGAATGCTCCTCTATATAAATCCCTCTCATTCATAACCCTAGCATCACTTTTTCACCTCCTACTCCAGCCGAAATTCCCTTTTATTCTCTAGTTTTATTTTTTGCTGTTCTAGGTTAGTTTTAGTTTATTTCTTGTAAGGGGAGCCGAATTCAGAGAGAGACTTAGAAAGAGAGGGTGGCGTGACAAGTGAAAGAGAGAAGGACCAGCCTGCTGCCGCAAGCCCTAGCTCACCTTGCCGTGAGTTCCTCCTGCTTGCTAGGTGCCTCCTTCTTCCTCTCTCCTTGCCGCAGCCCGCATGTGTTTGCACCTCTGATTTTTGCTTTCTTTTTCCTTCTAGTTCTATTTCAATTGTTGGTTTATACTTCTGAATTTATTTAATTAAGTTTCTGATTTCATTTAATTTATGTCGCTGATTTTAATTCGTGCATGCTTTTAAGTTTGTTTAATTTGCGTTTCTGATTTCCTTTTGCAAGCATGAATTGGGATTTCGTTTATTTGTTGCTGTTTTGTTTTTATTTATTTAATTTAATTATGTAGTTTAGTTATTCTATCTTGCATGTTAGTCGTAGGTTGATTAATGGATTTGCATGTTCTAACCAATCGTTTATCCGTCTCTTGGTCTGTTAGTTTGATGTTTGCACATATTAAATTTTCACTATCTATTAAAACCCCCGTTACTAGTTGTTTGCATCCTTTGACTGGTCAGCTTAGGGTAAATGCATCTAGTTTATCTGTTAGGTTTACCTGTGAAATAGTCAAAGACACTAAACCACAAGTAACAAGGGAATAAGGGATTATTCTTGGTAGTGGGGTTGGGCGACCTCTATAAGGAAATAGTCAAAGCTTATATGTTGTGCATGTTTGACGTTCTCATAAAACTTAATGACTCCTGCATNGCACCACCACATGCCGAATCCACCTTGGCTTGGTCTCTCTCCAATAATCCCTGATAAAAACAACAAATCACATACCAAGGAGATAGGTTATGGTGTGGGCAGCTAGTAAGTAACTCATTAAATCGGTCCCAAGTCTCATGGAATGGCTCGTCCGCTTTCTGCACAAATCCAAGGATCTCCTTCCGAATCGAATTTGTCTTGGAAATGGAATAAAACTTGTTCAGGAACTTGCTCGAAAGATCATCCCATGTCGAAATGGAACCACTGGGCAGCGAATACAACCACCTCTTTGCCTTGTCCTTAAGCGCAAAAGGGAACATCCTCAAACGATACTGATCGGCGTTCAGACCCCTCAACTGTGCGGCTTCACAAACCCCGGAAAACTTCTTCAAAAAGTGGATCGGATCCTCCCCATTCAGCCCATGGTAGCTCGGTGTTGAATGTTTTTTTAGAACAAAATAAAGAAATATCTCATTCTAAGTTTACTCGCAAGTGCACGAATCGCATCAGTAGCAAAGCGTACAAGCACGAGGTCAATCCCACAGGGAATGGTTAATATACAATAAATCAATGCAATTAATCACTAGAATAACTAAATGGGGGGTTTTGGAAGATAGAACACACGCACACATCACCACACGCACACACACTTTATTCTATCTTGCAATGTCAAGTTTTCAGTTTCAAATCAGATAAGCATGCAATAACCATCCAATGCTAATGACAGTTAATTTGAACACAAGGTGACAAGCCCAAGGTGAAACGGGTAAAAGGGGTGAAAGGATGTAAAACCCCCAAACTTAGGGTTTGGTATGGGGTAACAAAGAAAATGGCTTAAATGGCTCAAAATGGGTAAGTAAGGATAAAACATGTAATGGGTAGGCTTTCAGGCTATGGGGTACACAAACAGGGCCTAAATTTATTTCTTAAGAGTTATGCAAATACGGCATGCTTTGTGTACACAAGAAAAGAGTTCTAGCTCATTGATTCAAGATTATGCATATTCCAAACAACGACTTATATGACAATGATAGAATCAGAGTGGCGCGCAACACTCAAGAATTGAAGAACAGGGCTCAAAAGCTCACTTAGGTCATGCAAGTCTACTCTATTATGCATATAATCATTAGAAATGCTAATCACAACCTAAATTCATATCAACAAGGCCAAATGACATAGAATTGCAAGATATGTTATGGAACACTATTAGAATGAAAAGAACACCAAATATACACACAATACTAAAACATGCTCGTAACAATCATGCACACTCAAATCAATTAGTTGGGGACTCAAAACGACCTAAAACACCCAAAATGACTCAAAAACTTTTTTTTAAAAAAAAAACAATGTCGCACACTTCAAAAGAGTCACATCCATCACTAAGGTGAATGAGATCTAACGAAAACGTGCATTTTGATGTGGGTTTTCACACCCTAAGTTTAAAACAAAAGAAAAAGTTTTTTCCTAACCTAGAAACACCTAAAAACACTAAAAACGAAATTTTTTTTTTTCTTTTCCAAAAATTCTTAATAACACTTAAAACACCTAAAACACTTGTTCTAACCTAAAACACTAACAAATGACAAATGCCTTTCCCCCCACACTTAAATGATACATTGCCCTCAATGTATAAGAAATAAATGCATGAATGATCAAATTAAGCGAAACTGGAAATTGCAAATATCCAAAACCAAAAAAACACACCAAACTGAGAAATTGTCTTATGAAGCGAAATAAAGAAACTGTTTACTTGCGTACGCAAGCGTGGACACTCTAAGGGTAGGCGCGGCCTCCTTGGTCCTCGATGACTCCTCCTCCATTATTCGAAACTAAAACTTGGGTTGCCTCCCAATCAGTGCTTGTTTTTCTGTCTTCAGCCTGACATTGCCATTTCCTCTATTTGCGTCCTTTCCTCTTCTTCTTGCCACTGCTGCTCTCGGCAGTCCCTAAGAACGAACTGAAGAAGCTCTCTCTTTCTGACTTTTCCTCTCCATAAAAAGTGATCTCCTCGTTTTGTAGCATCTCGGAAGTGAGCAAATACACCTCTTGCTTGGTGTAGTGCCGAATCTTCCAGGTACTCTCCAATGCTTTGTACTCCATGTTAGAGGTGCACAAAAATGGTCTCCCAAGTATAATAGAAACATCGCCCGGAAGTCTCGGCACATCTAGCACTATGAAATCAGAGGGAATTAGTAATTTACGACATTTAACCAAAACATCCACAAGCATACCAAGGGCTTTCTCGACTGAAGAGTTGGCGAAGCGAACGTTCAAATCAAACGGTTGCAAATCAGCCTCCACAAATCCAAGCCTCTTGAACACAACCAGCGGCATGACATTGATAGCTGAGCCATTGTCAATTAAGGCATTGGCGATCTCATACTCCCCTATGCTGCACGGTATGGTCAATGAGCCCGGATCCCTCTTCTTGCTCGGAAAAGATGCAAAGAGATAACCACAAATCTTGTTAGGAACGTTGTGACTATGCCCCTGCTCCTCAACCTTCTTCTCAATAGACTTCAATTCCCTCAAGGTTGCTGGAAATTTGGTGACGTCGATGTCCGGAATGAGGGGAATCACTCGTGTATCAGCTTGCTCCTCAATCATGTCTGGATCCTCCTCTTCCTCACTATCACTGATCTCAATCACTTCCTTAGTTTTGACCACTCTAACTCTCTTTCTTGCAGTAGTCCTCAAAATAGCATTTACATGCTCCTCATTCTTCGGGTTGACAATGGGCTGGCTCGGCAATTTCCCCTTCTCTCTCTGACCCAAAGTAGTGGCAATCTGACCCATTTGACTCTCCAAATGTGCAATAGCCTTCGAATTGGCTTGCATCTGCTGCTCGGTACGGTTCATGTCCTCCAAACTAGAGCAAGGGAAGTGGTGCTTTGAGCAATCTGAGCTATCTTGTCCTTCAAACTAGACCTCTCGGCATTAGGGTGCACATACGGCTTGTTGGTGCTCCCACTAGCTTGCTGTCCATTGTTGTTGCTCCACCTGAAATTAGGGTTGTTCTTCCATCCAGGGTTATAAGTGTTAGAAAACGAATCATATGGCACCCTAGGATAACTCCGAACCTGATTCACGTGTTCCACATCACCTCCTTGTTCTTGCATACCCATTAGCTTCTCTTGAGCCAAAGATAACTTCTGCACCATAGTCTTGATTTCCAAAATCTGTCCCTCCAAGGTGTTCGGCACATCAGCTACCTCATACAACCCTCTCTTTGGTCCTCCCCTTGAACGATTGGAATCCCACTGTTTAGAACTCAAAGAAAGCGACTCAAACAAATCTGTAGCTTCATTCTCCGTTTTTGACATAAACGCACCACCACATGCCGAATCCACCTTGGCTTGGTCTCTCTCCAATAATCCCTGATAAAAACAACAAATCACATACCAAGGAGATAGGTTATGGTGTGGGCAGCTAGTAAGTAACTCATTAAATCGGTCCCAAGTCTCATGGAATGGCTCGTCCGCTTTCTGCACAAATCCAAGGACCTCCTTCCGAATCGAATTTGTCTTGGAAATGGAATAAAACTTGTTCAGGAACTTGCTCGAAAGATCATCCCATGTCGAAATGGAACCACTGGGCAGCGAATACAACCACCTCTTTGCCTTGTCCTTAAGTGCAAAAGGGAACATCCTCAAACGATACTGATCGGCGTTCAGACCCCTCAACTGTGCGGCTTCACAAACCCCGGAAAACTCCTTCAAAAAGTGGATCGGATCCTCCCCATTCAGCCCATGGTAGCTCGGCAACAAGTGAATCTGACCACTCTTGATTTCGAAATCAGTGGCTATGGTTGCATACCGAATGCACGATGGTTGAGTGGGCAGCGAAGGTGCTGAAAAATGGCCCAGGGGCTGCGGCACAATCTCGTTTGCTTCAGCCATGTCGACACTCTCAATCTCTTCACTACTCGAATCTGATGCACTAGGTAGAGGGCTGCCTTGAAAAGTACCTAAAGCTTCGTTCTTGAGCCTCTCTAACCTTGCAACAAGTTCAGGGTTCATAAACACACCTAATCAAGAGAAAAACACACAATCAGTAGAAAAAATGCATATAAAGGCATGGCATTTATTAAAGCTAAAAATTAACCAAAAATGAAATCTAACTAATATAACCTAATTCTAATGACTAATTAGGATTTCTCATTTTTGCCGGGGAATCAGGATTTCTCATTTCTGGCTCCGCAATTATGGTTCTGGACTTGATGTTTCCTAGTGTGACTTGGAATCCTCATTTGACTAGGATTTCTGCACTTTTCCTGGTTTGACCAGGATTTCCCTCGTTTTCCTAGTTTGACCAGGAAATGTCCTAAAATGGCTCCATTTGCTTCTTTTTCTCATTTCTGCTTCATTTGACCTGAAAACACAAAAACAAGACAAGAAACACAAAATATCGAGTTCTAACACTCTAGGTTAAGGAATTAGTATCATAAAGTGATGCAAAATGCACACTCATCAGAGGTCTACAACACTAATTCTAATGTGAAAAAGTGCTCTAACATGACTTTCTTGCCAATCAAGAACCTGTTGGTGCAATTTGGAAGACATTGGACTAAGTATGAAGCGAAATAACGTTTTTGAGGGTTAAGCTTGCAAATACGAGGTCGATCCCTCAAGGAATTGTATTAATGTCACAATTACTAATTCAATTAAATCTACACTAACTCACTGTTGAATGTGTTTTCTTAGAATAAAATAAACAAATATCTCATTCTAAGTTTACTCGCAAGTGCACGAATCGCAGAGTAGCAAAGCTTGCAAATACACCAAGAGACGGATAAACGATTTGTTAGAACATGCAAATCCATTAATCAACCTACGACTAACATGCAAGATAGAATAACTAACCTACATAATTAATTTAAACAAATAAAAGCAGCAACAATAAATAATGAAATCCCAATTCATAATTAACAATTAAAATCAGAAACGTAAAATTAAAAACATAAACTCAACAACTAAATTAAATTGCATAAACTAAAAGAAATCAGAACCATGCACTAAATAAATTCAGTAACTTAATTAAGTAAATTCAGAAGCATAATCCAACAATAAAATAGAAAACTAGAACGAAAATCAAAAGAAACAAGGAGAAGGGGCTGCGGCAAGACATGGAAGAGAAGGCACCTTGCACAAGCAATTTGGCTCACGGCTATGGTGAGCTAGGGCTTGCGGCTTAAAGGTGTCCTTCCTTGCAGCCACGCCACTCCTCTCTCTCCCTCTACCTTCGGCTAGCCCTCACAAGAATTAAACTAAAAATAACCTAGAACAGCAAAAATAAAACTAAGGAACAAAAGAGAATTTTCGGCTGGAGTAGGAGGTGAGAAAAGTGATCCCCAGGGTTCTGAATGAAGAGGATATATATAGAGGTGCATTCCTTGAGAGGCAAGGAGAAGGAAACATGCGGCTGCTAGGGTTCCTTGTCCTTGTTGCTTGCGGCATCAGCTTGTCCTCTTGGGCTTAAGTGGCGCATGCAAGTCAGCTAGGGCCCCCTCCCTTGCGCATGGGCTGCTGGTCTTGGACCTTGATGTGCTTTGCGCTTACATGTGTTGGGCTGAGGTGGCTTGCACAAGATGGGCTAGGGTTTCACTCCATGGGCTTGCATCTTAGGCTTGCATCTTGGGCTTGCGCATGGGCCCCCTTTGCAGCTAGGGTTTGCATGGCATGCATGCACATGCATGGGCTGCCATCTTCCTCCTTGCGCATGGCCTTTGGGCTGCTAGGGTTTGGGCCCATGCATGTGCATGCATGGCCCATCTTGGTTCGGCATCCCTAGGGCCCATGGGCCCTCCACTTTTGACTTCCCATTTTGCCCCTCATTTCCATTTGAATTCAAATTCATTTCTTCCCCCCATTCATTTCCATGGATGTCCACCACCTTCTAGAAGCTTCTGGAACCTTGACTTTGTAGAGTTGACTTTGACCAACATTTCCTAGTGCAACTAGGATTTCTTGTAAATGAAGGATTCCTTATCCATTTCGACTTCTCGTAATGACCATATTGCCCCTGGGGTCTCCTAGTATCATTAGGACTCCTTTCCCTAGTTGGGTTAGGTTTCCTAGTTCAACTAGGATTTCCTGTTCGAATCAGGATTTCTCATTTCTGGCTCCGCAATGATGGTTATGGACTTGATGTTTCCTAGTGTGACTAGGAATCCTCATTTGACTAGGATTTCTGCACTTTTCCTGGTTTGACCAAGATTTCACTCGTTTTCCTAGTTTGACCAAGATCTCTGGGAACGTTTTACTGCAATTAGAATGATATTGGACCAAGTATGCACTGAAATGATGTTTTCATGCGTTCTTAACACCAATTGTGGTTCAATATGTCTAGAACCCTAATCCTAACATCAGAAAGTGCTTTGACATGTCTTTCTTGCCATCTGAGAACGTTTTGATACAATTAGAACAAAATTGGACCAAGTACGCACTGAAATTACGTTTTTTTGCGCTCTTAACACTAGAGGTTGTTCAAGAGGTCTACAACACTAATTCTAATGTGAGAAAGTGCTCTAACATGACTTTCTTGCCAACCAAGAACCTGTTGGTGCAATTTGGAAGACATTGGACTAAGTATGAAGCGAAATAACGTTTTTGAGGGTTCATAACACTAAATGTGCTTCAATATGTCTAGAACACTCATCCTAACATGAGAAAGTTCTTCGATATTGTTGTTGTTTTCCTAGAGCAATCATATTAAACCTTTTTAACAACTCTAGGTTAACTCGCAAGTGCACGAATCGCAGAGTAGCAAAGCTTGCAAATACGAGGTCGATCCCTCAAGGAATTGTATTAATGTCACAATTACTAATTCAATTAAATTCAATTAAATCTACACTAACTCACACACACAATAAGGGGGGTTTGGATTGATTTAGGAAACTAAAACAAAAGAATTATATGAAAAGGATCTAAAATAGCAAACAGACTTGATTTGAATGAAAACAACAATAAAGAAGTACTAGGGATCAGAATCCGCCACAAGCATACCATTCACTTTACTATGAATATATGAAAAATCAAATAACATACATGTCAATAAAGTTTGTCTACCAAAAGGCTTTGGTTATTCCCCTTCTAGCAATCATTCTTCTTTTGCATAACTAATAGCCTATTAAGCTTCCAAAGTTAGTTATCTACACATGTGTCCTAAGAGCTTTGTTAGGCATTCCCTAGGCGCATGTTAACCATGTGAGATTTATTAAGATTTGTAAGAACGACAAACACATAGAGCATAGATCCAAATTAATGTACCCTATGTCATCTATGACCTCTTTTCTCATGAATATTTTCTTAGGATATTCACTTGTTACCAACTGAAATTATCATCCTTTTGAGCTTATTTAATTTCATAACAAATTCTAGATACATGCAACCTAAGGTGATCAATCAAAGATGCAAAACAAATAGATTCAAATATAACTAAGATCCAAGATTTATCAAGATGTAATATAAATAAAATTTCAACAATTCATAGCAAAAGTGAATAGCATAACTAGGGCTTCATCCTAGCCCTAGCTAGATGTTTAGCTACACATAATTAAATTCACAATAAAATAAAACATAATTAAAACTAGGCAAATAAAAAGGAAGAGGAGAGAGCAAGCCATGGCAGCAAGGAAGAGATGACGGCGTGATGGCTCAAAATGGCAGCGGCAAGGAGGCACGAGGTGGTGGCAGCAAGGTGGCAGCGCAGCCCTTTTCCTTTCCCTAGACTTCAAAACAAAAATAAAAGAGAGAGAGATGGATAGGTGCGTGAGAAAGAGAAAGAATGAGGGAGCGGTGGCTACAGCAAGAAAAGAAAAGAGAGAGGGAGAGCTAGGGTAGGCGGAAAGAAAAGAGAGAGAGAGGCTAGGGTTTCAGAACTTGCAAAAAAGGAACCCTCTCTTTGTGTTATAAAGATGTATTTATAGAGTGAAGGGGGCTGAAGCTTTCCTCTCCTTTTCAATGTGGGATTGACACTTTCCTTGCACATCAAGACTTATAATTTTCGGCCAAGCATGGGCCTTGGGCTGATTTGGGCTCTTTTTGGGTGTAAGTTATTTTAGCTCGCGGAACTGCTACACAACCTTCATTGAAATGGCCATATCTTGAGCTAGAAAACTCGGAATCTAAATCCATAAAATTCTTTACGAAGCTAACATCCGTAGCTTTCCAACCATATATGTCATTTTATCTTATTTGCTCTGTAGAAATACAAAATCACTGTCGAAATTTAGTGTTCATTTTTCAGGGTTTTGACTTCTTCTTCAACTAGGATTCCTTGTGATCTTTGACTGAATCTTATGAGATTTCCCTTAACGCCCTCGATGTCTACTAACATGGTTAGGACACTTTTTCCAACTAGGATTAAGTTGCTTAGTTCAATCAGGATTTCTTGCTCCAACTAAGACTTCTCATTTAGGACTTCTGGCAATGGTGATTTCTTCTTCCCCAAGAATGACACTTCCTGATGTGATCAGGAATCTTATTCGATAAGGATTGCACCTTTCCTGGTGTGACCAGGATTTCTCCTAATTTCCTAGTTTGACTAGAAAAACCTCTAAAATTGGTCTTTTAAGCTCATTTCCTCTCATTTGCTCATTTAATCATACAAACACAAAAACAAACTAAAAGTACATAAAGTATCAAGTTCCTGCACTCTAGGTTAGGAAGTTAGTATCATAAAGTGATGCAAATTGCACTCTCATCAGATATGTCTTTCTGGACATCTGGTAATGTTTTAGTACAATTAGAACGAAATTGGACCAAGTATGCACCGACGAGATTTTTTCGTGCGTTTTTAACACCAAATATCGTTCAATAGCTCTTGAACGCTAATTCTAACATGAGAAAGTGCTTTCACATGACTTTCTTGCCAACCGGGAACCTGTTGGTGCAATTTGGACGAAATTGGACCAAGTATGCAGCAAAATAACATTTTTTAGGGTGATGAGTGTTCATTTTACGTTATTTTATGATACTAACTCCCTAACCTAGAGTGTTAGAACTCGATACTTTTGTGTATGTTGTATTGTTTTCGTGTTTTTAGGTCTAATGAAGCAAAAATAGGAAATAGGAGCAAATGGAATCGTTTTGGGACATTTCCTAGTCAAACTAGAAAAAGAGCAAGACTAGAACCATCATTGTTAAGCCAGAAATAAGAAATCCTAATTGGAATAGGAATTCTTGGTTGAACTAGGAAACCTAACCCTACTAGGAAAATGAGTCCTAATGAGACTAGGAATCACTAGGGGCAATATGGTCATTATGAGAAGTTGAAATGGATAAGGAATCCTAGTGGGACTAGGAATCGTTGGTCAAAGTCAACTCAATCAAGTCAAGGTTCCAGAAGCTTCTAGAAAATATTGGACATCCATGGAAACAAATGGAGGAAAGAAATGAATTCGAATTCAAGAGGGAGGGAGGGGCGAAATTGGAAGTCAAAGTCAATGGTCAAGGGTCAACTATGTCATGTCATGAAGTCAATTGGGCTTTGGGCCTAGGTGAAGTCGAAATTCACAAGGATGATGAGGTGGGAGCCCATGCAATGAAACTCTAGGGCCTATGTGCAACCCATTCAGCCCAAGTCATGCAGGCATGCACAAGCTAGAAGGGAGGAAGCCCATCACGTCACTTGCAGCAGCCCATATCAAGCTTCCTTGCGCCAGCCCACTTGCGAGTCACTTAAGCCCATCACGCCTACAAGGTTTCAGCCAGCACACTAGCAAGTCACTTAAGCCCATGTTCTTTTAATGAAACCCTAGCCGCACCTTGTCTTTTCCTTGCCTCCCAAGGAATCCTCACCCTACCTCTATAAATATGTCTCATTCTCTCACAATTGGGAGGATTTTCATTAGGTCATAAAATTCAGAAAAGAGAGGGAGCAGTCGAATTGGGAGAGAGAGTGAGAGGGTGGCGCCACTTGAGGGAGAATGAGAGACCATGTGCGGCAGCCCTAGCTCACCTTTGCCATGAAGCCACCTTGCTGCTATGTCTCTCCTCTTCTTCTCTCTTGTGCCGCTGCCACCCTCTTGTGATGATCTTTGTTTTTCTTTTGATGTTCTTCTTTTTCTTTAGTTAATTAGTTTGTTCTTGCTTTCATTGTGGATTCAATAATTTTAATGAAAGTTAGATCTTTTATTTTCTTTTTTATTATGTTTTGAGTTTTTTATTGCTTTGCTAAGTTGGATGATGAAACTTTAATTGTGAGTTATGCAATGGTGACACTTGTGATTTAATTTGATGCATGTAGTAAATCTCTGACTCTAGTAGAATTGATTCTATTTGTTTGCACCCTTTGACTAGCTACCTTAGGGTAATTGCATCTAAATTATGTTGTGAAATTAAATAAGCTCAAAAGGATGATAATTTCAATAGGCAACAAGTGGGTATCCTAAGAACATATTCATGAGAAAAAGGATCATAGATGACATAGGGTACATTAATTTGGAGCTATGCGCTATGTGTTTATCGTTTTCACAAAACTTAATGACTCTTGATGGGTAACAGCTGCCTTAGCTTAGCACTAGGAAACATGTAAGTTAACTGACTAGGGGAGGCCTAAGAAGTTCTTATTATATGCATAAGGAGAACAATTGTTAGGAGTGTCCGCAAAAAGGCCTTCAGCTGATAAAATATATTACATTATATATGCATTATCTTGAATTGCTCGGTTGTATTTCCATCAATTGTTGTGGATTCTGAATTCTTAGCATTGCAATTTTTTATGTGTGTGTGTGTGTGTATGTGGTGTGCGTGAGTTTCACAATCTACAAAACCCCCTGCCGTGTGTGTGTGTTTGGTGATTTTAATTGGTAAGTTGAATTGGTTTGATGTGTATTTACCTATTCCTCGTGGGATCGATCTCGTACTTATATGCTATGCTAATATGAGCGATTCGTATACTTGCGAGCTACAACTTGGTATTCGTTTCTAAATTCCAAGTAAAACAAGTTATACAAAAAGGAGCAACAGAGGGTTCATAACACCAAATGTGTTTCAGTAGGTCTAGAACACTCATCCTAACATAAGAAAGTTCTTCGACATGTATTTCTTGCCATCCGAGAACGTTTTGGTACAATTAGAACGAAATTGGACCAAGTATGCACCGAATTGTCGTTTTCGTGCATTCTGAACACCAAATGCGGTTAGAAAGTTGTAGAACTCTAATTCTGACATGAGAAAGTGCTTCGACATGACTTTCTTGCCAACCGGGAAACTTTTGGTGCAATTTGGACGAAATTGGACTAAGTATGCACTGAAATGAGGTTTTTGTGTGTTCCTAACACCAAATGTGGTTCAATAGGTCTAGAACGCTAATCTGAACCTGAGAAAGTGGTTCTCAATGTCTTTCTTGCCATCTAGGAACGTTTTGGTGCAATTTGAATTAAATTGGACCAAGTTTGCACCGAAATGATGTTTTCGTGCGTCCTTAACATAAAAGGCGGTTCAAAAGGTCTAGAACACTCATCCGAGCATAAGAAAGTTCTTCGACATGTCTTTCTTGCTATCCGGGAAAGTTTTGGTACAATGCGAACAAAATTGGACCAAGTATGCACCGAATTGACGTTTTTGTGTGTTCTTAATACCCAATGCGGTTAAAAAGGTCTAGAACGCTAATTCTAAAATGAGAAAGTTCTTTGACATGACTTTCTTGCCAACCGGGAACCTCTTGGTGCAATTTCACGGAATTGGACTAAGTATACACCTAAATGATGTTTTTGTGTATTCTTAAAACCAAATGTGGTTCAAAAGATCTAGAACGCTAATACTTACATGAGAAAGTGTTTCCCCATGTTTTACTTGCCAACCGGGAACGTTTTGGTGTAATTTGGACGAAACTGGACCAAGTATGGACCGAAATGAGGTTTATATGCGTTTTTAACACCATATATGGTTCAATAGGTCTAGAACGCTATTTCTAACATGAGAAAGTGCTTTGACATGACTTCCTTCCCAACCGGGAACCTTTTGGTGCAATTTGGACAGAATTGGACCAAGTATGAACCGAAATGAGGTTTTTGTGCGTTCCTAAGACCAAATGTGGTTCAGCAGGTCTAGAACGCTAATCCTAACTTGAGAACGTGGTTCTCAATGTCTTTCTTGCCATCTGGGTACGTTTTAGTGCAATTAGAACGAAATTGGACCAAGTATGCACCGAAATGATGTTTTCGTGCGTTCTTAGCACCAATTGTGGTTCAATAGGTCTATAACCTAAATCCTAACATGAGAAAGGGCTTTGACATGTCTTTCTTGCCATCCGGGAACGTTTTGGTACAATTAGAACGAATTGACGGTTTTGTGCGTTCTTAACACCAAATGCGGTTAAAAAGGTCTGGAACGCTAATTCTAACATGATAAAGTGCTCATTTTACACTATTTTATGATACTAATTCCCAAGCCTGGAGTACAAGAACTCGGTATTTTGTGTTTTGTTAGTTTGTTTATGTGTTTATAGGATAAAATGAGCAAATAAGAGAAAAGGAGCAAAAAGAGCCATTTAGGACTTTTCCTAGTCAAACTAGGAGAGAGGAGAAATCCTGGTTAAACCAGGAAAAGCTGAATCTCAGTTAAACTAGGATTCATAATCTCACAAGGAAAGATCAAACTTGAATAAGAAAAAATCATGGAGATCCTAGGTCAAAAATGATAAATCTAATTGAACTAGGAAACCTAAGTTATAGCCCAAGTTACAGATCTTGATTTCGACATGTATAGCCCAAGTTAAAGCCGTTTTGGTGAAGGTAGCGCAGCAGACCCGCGACTAGAAACTGAAGTGACGCCCAAGAAATGTTCAAGGCCCATTCCTTGCTCTCCATTAAAGATTGAAGTATACCGTTCGACTCCTTTCGAGGGAGTCTCACTCTCATTCTGTGTTCTATTCAAGCTAAAAGGAAGGGGAAGTTTATTATAAGTGATCAGTGAACCTGCATGGTGCTTATTAGTTCCGGACGTTTAACCGCGTTGGCGATCAACTCACGGAACCCCAGATTGCAGACAAGACGGCACTGATTGTTCTATAGCTGAAAGACTCGCGAGAGCTACATGCTTGGGGTAGGCTTCAACGGACCTACCTGTTTCTTTTCGGTTCCCTGGAACGTTCGAGTTGATTGTAGGACGAGAAGTGGTGACCCCTATAAGCCTCTTTCACTCAACTGCTACACTATACTCGACGGTGGCTCCATACCCTTAATGGTCGGGCAGTTCAAGAAATCGGGTCTTTCGAGGCTTCTTTTTCTTGGGTTGCCCGTACCAAGGGGAGGTGAACCAGAAGAGGCAGGCAGCCCTCGTTATCAAACGGATGCTAGATGGCTCAGCCGGAGGGGGAGGGAGTGGCTCCTGCTTTTTCGTATGAGGTTAAGGAGCCTAAGGTATCTCCCTATTAGAGTGCTATTAAGAAGGGGCCTTCGGCCTATAGTCTTTAGCAGCCCTTTTTGGTATCTAGAGCCCACAAGTTGACTTAATTGACAAGGAAACTTTTGAATCCCACATTGAGAAGGAGAGGAAAGCTTTTGCCCCCTTCACTCTATAAATACATCTTTATAGCACAAAGAGAGAGTTCCTTGCAAAGTTCTGAAAACCCTAGCCTCCTTTCTCTTTCTAACCGCTATACCCTAGCAGCCCTCTCTCCTTTATTTTTCTCACACAGCCACCTCTCTCTTTCTTTGTTTGTTTGTGCCGAGCCCTAGGAGGAGAAGAAGGAGCAGTGTCACCGCCACCTTGCCGCTGCCACCTTGCGCCACCTCACAGCCACCTTGTGCCGCCTTGCAGCCACCTTGCTGTTGTGTTTCCGTGGAGCCAAAGGGTAGCCAAACTGCCGCCTCTCTCTCCCTTCTTCCCTTTTATTTTCTTAGTTTTAATCATGTTTTATTTAATTGTTAATTTAATTATGCATAGCTAAATATTCAGCTAGGTCTAGGATGAAGCCCTAGTGTTGCTATTTACTTCTACTATGGATTATTGAGTTTGAATTGCTTTACATGTTGACAAATCTTGGACCTCTGTTTAAATTGATTCTATATGTTTCGCATCTTTGACTGATCACCTTAGGTTGCATGCATCTAGATTAATGTTGTGAAACTAAACAAGCTCGAAAGGATGATAGTTTCACTAGGCAACAAGTGGGTATCCTAAGATAATATTCATGAGAGAAGGGATTATAGATGGTCATAGGTTACAATTCAGATAGGTCTACGCTCTATATGTTTGTCACTCTCACAGATTGTAATGACTCTTGCATGGATAATAGTTGTCTTAAGTACGCTTAGGGAACATGCAAATTAACTGGCTAAGGGGGGCCTAAGAAGGTCTTAGTTATGCAAAGTAAGGACAATAATTGTTAAAAGTAACTAGCCAAACCTTTCAGTAGACAAACTTTGTTGACATGTTTGCATATTGATTGTTGATATCCATAGTAATGGATATCATCAATCAATATGGTTTGCTAGTGATGGATCCTGACCCCTAGTGCTTCTTTATTATTATTTTCACCTAAATTAATTCAGTTTGTTATTTTAAAGTTGTTGTTACTTTATTGATAGTTTAGTCTAGTCTCAAAAACCAATCTAAACCCCCCTATTTGTGTGTGTGAGTTAGTGTAGATTTAATTGAATTTAATTGAGTTAGTAGTCACTACACTAGTACATTTCCTTGTGGAATCGACCTCGTATTTGCAAGCTTTGCTACTCCGCGAATCGTGCACTTGCGAGTTAACCTAAAGCTTGGTTAAAGGTTAAATAATTTGCTCTAGGAAAACATACAACAAGTTTTTGGCGCCTTTGCCAGGGAATTGTTATTTGTGTTGATTGCTAGTTTAATTAATTTTAGTTAGGTTTTATTTTCTGTTTTTCTTTTTCTTTTTTGTTCTAGCTGAGTTCTCTTGTTTCTAAGCTACAATGGAAGAATCAAAATCAAAGATTACTCCTCTTTCACGTGCAGAAGGCCAAAAGGTGTTGAGTGCACACGAGGGCAGGCCGAGACTCAATTGGACACCATTAAGGATGAGGTCAACCCTTGTGTTGCCAAGAGGGAGTGAATCTGAAGGAGAATACGAAGAAGAGAAACAAGAGAAGGAAGTTGAGGAGACCTTGCAGCTGAGTGCCTCTCAAACGAGAGTACCATTGAGTGATTATTCGTCTCCAACACTACTAGCTCAACCTACATGCATTGCTTACTCTCAAGTGTAAACTGAGTTCGAAATTTCAAGTGGGACAATCAAACTTCTTCCACTGTTTTATGGTCAAGAAGGAGAAGATCCTTACATGCATATTAAGGAATTTCATGCTATATGCAAGATTGGCAAGTTAAGGGGGTTGAGCGATGATCAAAGGAAGTTAAGGTTATTTCCATTCTCTTTCAAAGATAAAGCTAATAATTGGTTGTTTTCCTTGCAGGTTGCTTCTATTAAAACATGAGAAGAGCTGGCATCCAAGTTTCTTTTGAGATTTTATCCAGTTAGTAAGACCACTATTGTGAGGAAGCAAATCTTAGGGTTTACACAATCAGAGGATAAAGTGTTTCATGAGAGTTGGGAAAGGTACCAAGAGCTTCTGAATTCTTGTCCACACCATAACTTTACCCCATGGATGCAGATTGAGTATTTTTATGAGGGTTTATTAGATCAAAATCATAACATGGTGGATATGACATATGGAGGAGCATTGAAAAAGAAAACTGTTGAAGATGCTTGGACACTCTAGGATACTTTGGCGTTGAATTCGAAACAATGGAATAGACGGAAAAGAGTGGAAAAGAAATTAGTTATGCAAGTTGAGATGTTCGAGCTTAAGCAGATGATACAGGTTATGATGGCAAATCAAGATGCTAGGTTGTCATAGGGAGAGCCATGTTTTGAGATTGAAAAGTTCAAGCTAGACCGATTGTACCGTCCCCTGTTGAGCATATTTGGAGGATATGATTGCTACATTAGCTCAAAGTACAACCTCGATGTCTAATGATACCAAGTTGTTCATGAATAGAACCGAGGAGCAGTTTAATGTTACAGCTAGAGCTATTTCGAATTTGAAGCCCAATTAGAACAAGTGACCTTAACTTTGGATAAAGTGGTAAAGGGTACACCAATTCAAGATAAGGCTGAAGCAATCACTACTTTGAGAAGTGGGAGAGTTGTTGTTAACAAAGTGGGTACTACCCAAGATGATAATAGAGACAATGAGGATGAATTTGAGACCCTAGAGCTTGAACAAGTGGAAAGGTACAAGAGGGATAAAGTAGAGATCAAGAATGAGGAAGAGGAGGAAAGACAGAAGCAAGAAAAGCTCATTGTTACTCAAGCTAGAAAGCAGGCCGTGACCACCTCCTCTATCTGAAGAGCTCCATTACCTTTCCCTCAACGTCAAAGGAAGCAAAATAAGGACGTGCAAGCCAAGGAAATTTTGGAGATGTTTAAAAAAGTAGAAATCAACATTCCTTTGCTTGAGGCTATTGAGCAAATTCCTAAGTATGCCAAGTTCTTGAAGGAATTGTGTACACAAAAGAGAAGATTCAAAGAGCATGAGCAAGTGTGTCTAAGTGAAGAAGTGAGTGCTGTTTTGCAAAAGAAGTTGCCACCTAAGTTCAAAGATCCTGGAAGCTTTACGATTTCATGTTTGGTTGGAAATCACAAATTTGAAAAGGCATTGTTGGATCTTGGTGCAAGTATCAATTTGATGTCGTATTCAGTTTTTGAGCAGTTGGGTATAGGAGAGCTTAAACCCACTGGTATTACTCTTCAATTGGCAGATCGTTAAGTAAAGGTTCTGAGAGGTGTGGTTGAAGATGTATGGTTCAAGTTGCAAATTTGATCATGCCCGCGGATTTCATTATTCTTGAGATGGAAGACACCCCAATTAGAGAAAAAGAGCTATCAATCATATTAGGAAGACTATTCATGGCTACGGTAAATACCAAGATTGATTTGAGTAATGGGAAGTTGATGTTGATGTGTTTTCTTAGAAGAAAATAAACAATTATCTCATTCTAAGTTTACTCGCAAGTGCACGAATCGCATAGTAGCAAAGGCGTACAAGCACGAGGTCGATCCCACAGGGAATGGTTAATAAACAATAAATCAATTCAATTAATCACTAGAATAACTAAATGGGGGGGTTTTGGAAAGATGGAACACACGCACACATCACCACACGCACACACCCTTTATTCTATCTTGAAATGTTAAGTTTTCAGTTTCAAATCAGATAAGCATGCAATAACCATCCAAGGCTAATGACAGTTAATTTGAACACAACATATTAAAGTTTGACTGCTAAAAAGGTTTGACTAGTTACTTTCTCGCAATTGTTCTCCTAATGCATAAACTAAGAGCTTCTTGGGCCTTCCTTAGCCAGTTAACCTACATGTTCCCTAGTTCAAGCTAAGGCAGCTGTTACACATGCAGGAGTCGTTAAGTTTTATGAGAACGTCAAACATGCACAACGTATAAGCTTTGACTATTTCCTTATAGAAGTCGCCCAACCCCACTACCAAGAATAATCCCTTATTCCCTTGTTACTTGTCGTTTAGTGTCTTTGACTATTTCACAGCTAAACCTAACGAATAAACTAGATGCAATTACCCTAAGGTGGCCAGTCAAAGGATGCAAACAACTAGTGACGGGTTCTAATAGATAGTGGAAATTTAATATGTGCAAACATCAAACTAACAGACCAAGAGACGGATAAACGATTTGTTAAAGCATACGAATCCATTAATCAACCTACAACTAACATGCAAGATAGAATAACTAACCTACATACTTAAATTAAATAAATAAAAACAGCAACAATAAATAATGAAATCCCAATTCATGCTTAACAATAAAATCAGAAACACAAAGCTAATGAAATTGCATGAATTAAATGAAATTAGAAGGCAAACTAAATAAATTCAGAAACCTAAGTTAAATTAATTCAGAAGCATAAAATAAATTCCGAAACCAATATCCAAATAATAAACCAGAAAACTAGAACAAAAATTGAAGGAAACACATGGAAGGGGCTGCGGCTAGACAAGGAAGAAGAAGCACCTTGCACAAGCAATTGGCTCACAGCTATGGTGAGCTAGGGCTTGCGGCTTAGGGGTGTTCTTCCTTGCAGCCACGCCACTTCCCTCTCTCTCTCAACCTTCGGCTAGCCCTCACAAGAACAAAACTAAAAACTGAAAAATAAAACCTAGAACAGAAAAATAAACTAGGAGAAGAAGAAAATTCGGCTGGAGTGTGTAGGTGCAAAAAGTGATCCCTGAGGTCTGAGGTATATGATATATTTATAGAGGTGCATTCCTTGAGAGGCAAGGAGAAAGAAACATGTGGCTGCTAGGGTTTCTTCTCCTTGTTGCTTGCGGCATCAGCTAGGGTTAGGGTGCAATGGGCTTGCGGCAAGGCTTGGTCCTCTTGGGCTTAAGTGGCGCATGCAAGTCAGCTAGGCTCCCCTCCCTTGCGCATGGGCTTCTGGTTGTTCGTTTTAAATTTAAATACTCGCAGTGCACGAATCTATATATAATATAGATGGCAAGCAAGGTCGATCCCACGAGGACTATTGTTGATCTCTAAATGATAATCTGAATGCTAAAAAGAAACAAGAAAACAAGACACGAGTGGCTGCCCAAGTTGTCACGCCTAGGGGAGCTGCTCACTTGAAATAAAACACACGCACACACACACGAATGGGAGGGAGTTTGTATGATTTGAAAACAGCAAATTAAACCTAAACAAAAACTAAGATGTGCGACTAGCAAAGAGTATGAAAACAGCAAGTTATCTTGTGAAAATAGATGGATGATGATACTAGGACTCTAGAACTCTACCACTAGACCTCATATTCAATGTCATGGTGCAATTTCTGAAACCTTTAATTCCTATTGATGAATGCATTCGCATATTCACCTATGGCATAGCATGAAATGCATGATTCCCCAAATGTACAAACTAGTGCATGGCATTTACCCTAGTTTGGTACCCTAAATGCAACCTAGGCATGGCATCTACCTAAGAATGCAGCAAGGTCCATTAACACACAAATGAGATTATGAATGCAAATAAAACCCTAAGGCATGGCGTCTACCTTAGATGCTTTATTATTGATTTCACACAATTAGAATTCAGCCAATTACTAAATCCTAAGTTGTTTATCACTTGTATTAGGGGCTGATTGGTTGTCCTCACCCTAAATTGATTAAATTCTAGATGCAATAACCCTAGGTGATCAATCAAGGATTAAAAACACATAGAGAACAATGATAAAAGTGAAATCAAAATCATCAAATCCATGGAATTAAACAAACAGCAACTACATCACCAATCCACTGAATATTCGGCCTAGGGCTGAATCCTAGGCCCTAGAAAACGTGATTAGTTCATGCTAGAAAACAAGAACAGCCACGAAATCATGTTTTTCATCTAACAATTACAAGAAAAGAAGAAGAAGAAGAGAAAACACCCCAAGGAGAGCTCTCGCCTCCAGCAGCCCCTCTCTCTCTATTTTCTGATTTTTTCCAAGTGTCTGACCTTCTAAAATGATAGAAAGAGATGTATATATAAGGGTGTGCAGCAGCTAGGGTTTTGGGAAAGAAGGATGTGCGGCCAGCTAGGGTTTGGAGAAAGAAGATGCGGCTGCTAGGGCTTGGCTTCTTGGGCTTAAGTGACTTGCGCAAGGCCCTAGGGTTTCTCTCTCTCTTTTGCGCATGGTGTAGCTGATTTCCTCCCCTAATGGGCCTCCAATAAATCAGGTTATATCAAATCTGATTTTTAGAGCCCAATTAGGAAAGGAAAGCCTTGCAAGGTGCGGCCAGCCCTTCTCTCTTAGCACACACGCCACATCCTATGTGGTTTGGGCTGGGCTTCCATTTCATCATGCTTTTGGACCCTCTCTTGATCTTGGGTTTCCCTTTAAATAGCACATATTCTTTTAAGCTCAAAATGGGCTGATTTGCATCCATTTAATTCTTATGGGCTTTCCACCAACAAAAGAGAAAAACACAAATAAATAACATAAAATATAGGGACTAAGTACTAAATATATGAAGATAGAGGGCCTAAAATGCAAACATTTAAGGACCCAACACTGGTCTTGGGCCTTGATGTGCTTTGGGCTCGCATGTGTTGGGCTGAAGTGGCTTGCACAAGTTGGGCTAGGGTTTCACTCCATGGGCTTCCACCTTGGGCTTGCATCTTGGGCTTGCGCATGGGCTCCTTAGCTGCTAGGGTTTGCATGGCATGCATGCGCATGCCTGGGCTGCCATCTTGCTCCTTACGCATGGCCTTTGGGCTGCTAGGGTTTAGGCCCATGCATGTGCTTGCATGGCCCATCTTGGTTCGGCATCCCTAGGGCCCATGGGCCCTCCACTTTTGACTTCCCATTTTGCCCCTCATTTCCATTTGAATTCAAATTCATTTCTTCCCTCTATTCATTTACATGGATGTCCACCACCTTCTAGAAGCTTCTGGAACCTTGATTTTGTAGAGTTGACTTTGACCAACATTTCCTAGTGCAACTAGGATTCCTTGTAAATGAAGGATTCCTTATCCATTTCAACTTCCCGTAATGACCATATTGCCCCTGGGGTCTCCTAGTGTCATTAGGACTCCTTTCCCTAGTTGTGTTAGGTTTCCTAGTTCAACCAGGATTTCCTGTTCGAATCAGGATTTCTCATTTCTGGCTCCGCAATGATGGTTCTGGACTTGATTTTTCCTAGTGTGACTAGGAATCCTCATTTGACTAGGATTTCTGCACTTTTCCTGGTTTGACCAGGATTTCACTCGTTTTCCTAGTTTGACCAGGAAATGTCCCAAAATGGCTCCATTTGCTTTTTTTTTTTCTCATTTTTGCTTCATTTGGCCTGAAAATACAAAAACAAGACAAGAAACACAAAATATCGAGTTCTAACACTATAGGTTAAGGAATTAGTATCATAAAGTGATGCAAAATGCACACTCATCACACCCGCAAACTTAGATTTTGCTAGTCCTCGAGCAAATAAAGGAAAGAAAAGACTCAAGACTGACTCCAACATCCCAACAACTGAATTCATGCGCACAACCATTAATCACAGAGGAAAGCAAGGCATATAAATTGCATTCTCCAAATTCTAATAACATTTCAAATAACATACCTCGCTCCTCTATTATCATATAGGCCATCCTTGACACAAATCCAAGTATTAGACAAACAAAACTAAATCAATACATATATAATAGACTCAACTCCAATCCTCACTATGGCATACTCTCAATGATAAACACTTAAGAATTAGGTTGATATGTGCACTCAAAGGTATATGTGAGAGGAAATATGTAACAAAAACAATTAGCTCACATATGTACATGAAATAAAGGCACATTTTATAAAGAATACTGATCTCAGGAAAGGAATACAAATGCTTGAAATAGAATCAATAACCATAGGCTCCCTTCTTAAATAGACTCCACATAAGTATAATACACACCTCTTGAGATCAGTTAGG
>QANW01002094.1:560201-635330 GCA_003254865.1 Dryas drummondii | reverse complement strand
AAACTAACAAAAGTGGCAGTTGCCTCTATGCCTACCAAAAAAAATTGGTTGCCTTTGCTTGTTTTTCTTGTAGTGTTTACTTACTAAACTTTCCTTGTTTTCTTATTTTGATTTGCTAATCACATTAATTTAACTCCTTTATATGTCGCTTCCATAACTACTATCACTAACACTAACACTTAATTCCCTCATTTAAGACAAGACATGCCACATTACAATAGAAACTCTCAAAAAGGGTATATATATCATTACCATCCAAAACTTTTAGAACCCTTAATTTGTGTCAATAGCTCTTCCCTTCAGGATCCTGTCATTGTCTTATTTATTTGTCTTTATTTGAGAAAAACATCTTTTTGAGAGTAAATGAGGGTTACATTTAGAATTCATCAAAAAGGAATTCCAAAACTAATAGAGAGAGACGTCCATTCAAAATTCACAAAGTATGAAAATGAACAGATGCATTGTCAACTCCAATCCAAAATTAACAGAATGATATAGATAGATAGATAGAGAGATATAGAGAGATTACAAGAAATTGGAAAACTAACTCATTTTGGTCTCCAATAAAGACTTTTAATCCTTTTTAAAAAAATTTAGGTTTGTATGGGGGTTTAATTTGACCAACAACTTTTTGGATATGATGGGCTATGGAGTATATGAATCATATACGTATGGTCTCATTCATTCCTCTTCCAAACATGTTAAATCTAATTAATTAATTAGTGGGCTAATTATCTATCTCCCACTTGTAAATCAGCTGCTAGAAATTGAGAGATTGCAAAGAAAGAAAATCAGAAGTGCGTGATAATTCATTAAAACTAAAAGCAGTAGATTAAGAAACACATAATTATGTCTTCGGGTGAAAACCCAATTACAAAAACAAACAAACAAAGTGTATGTGGTATATGGGTATCCAGGTATATGATCCAGGTATGTGGGTAGAGGCATCGGCCGGACTTGACAAAAATGATGCATTAACAAAACTTGGAAATCATAGGGTGGTGGGGAGAGGGAAAATCTGCTTGCATTTCTTGGCATTTGGTACTGGGGGTTGTGAAAGGCATGGGATATGGGCCACTTCTGTCTGGGCCCAGAAAACTTCGCCACCTAACTTATGCGGTTTCGCCACCATCTCCGCCTCTTAGGGCCGTTTGAAAACATATATTTTATGGTGTGAATTTGTATTCAATTTAAGGAATAAATTTGAATTTGGCATAAATCCATAGTAGATTTTAGAGACCCAAATTCATAAATTTCAAATATCTTCTCAAACTATATATTTAAAATCCCGCCACCCCTCTTTTTCTCTCTCTCAACATCTCTGGCCATCATCATTGGAGACCACCTCCAGTGACCCTTTCGGCCAACTTTTTCAACAACCCTCTAGCCAACTTTTCCGGCGACCCTCCATCTACTTTTCCAGCGACCTCCTCAAGCCAAATTTTTCGGCAACCCTCCGTCCACTTTTCCAACGACCTTCTCCGGCCAACTTTTTTAGTGATTCTCCGACTAACTTTTCTGGTGACCCCTCTAGCCACTTTTTCGACGACCTCCTCCAGCCAACTTTTCTGACGTCCCCTCCGACCACTTTTTTGGCAACCTCCTCCGGTCACTTTTCTGGCCAATATATATTTATTATATATTGTAATATACATAAAAATTAAAAATTCTTAAATTAAAATCGTCACTTTTAAATTTTATATTCAAACAATAGAATTTCAAATATAAGTATTTTAATTACATGGACAAGAATCCAAACGTGTTACTCTTTTTCTGGTAGAATTTCTGCCTCTTACAGTCTTACGTACTCTTGCTTCTCAGTTGTCACTTGTCACCACCGAGGCTCTTTTTATAAACTTAGTGACTTTTGACTTTTGAGCCTTTGAGGTCCCAGCGTCGAGGGCGTTTTGGTAAATTTGAAAGAACAGGTACCCAATCACAGCCTTCAGGGAAGAGAGCATACTCTAGTGACACGTGTACGTGCCACAGGTATTTGGTAGAATGAAAATGTCTAGTTGTCTCTGACATTTATGTGCATTTTAACTGTCTGTTTCTCTTTGTTTTAATCTTGTTTTTCCACTGTCATCCTCTTATCCTTGTCCTTCAATTTATAGTCTTTATTAGGTCTGGCCTCTTTTGACCCAACAATAAATGAAGATATCTATCTTGAAATTGATGTTCTAATTTGACTTCTTAAATCATCGGTAGGCATTTTGTAACCACAAAGTTGGGTCAATGTACCCAAAAATGAAAATTCTCTATTAAAAAAGTAGGAGGTGATTTCGCACTATTTTTTTCTTCATTTCTACTCTTTCTTATTTTTTTAAATATTTGTATATATTTATATTATTTATTTTTTATATATACTCTTTGGCTTTTAATTATAGAATGTCATATATACAACATTAAATTCTACACATTTAATTTTTTAAAATTGTCATAATAATATACCTATTTTTATAACTCTCTTTTAAAAATAAAGAAAAACTTATGTAATTCTCTATACTTATGTCTGTCTTCATGATATATAGTATATCTCTCTTTTCTTATTAAGTTGTCATGTGACATTTATTTTTAAAAAAATCAAATATGCTACAAATAAGTAGTGGTTGCTTGGCATATGAATATTTTTCTTGGCAATGTCAAAAGACCGAAAAATGAGAGTGAACTAATTGAAAACCCCAATTAATTTCATAACACAAAAACCACCATCAAAAGAAGAAGATACATAAATCATGACCCTCAAGGAGAAAACGAAAAAAAATATTACAGGCTAAATATTTTCCTAATGAAGTTTAGAATGATGATTGAAAGCACGTACAATATTGGTTCACAAAAGAAAAAAAATGGCATAGAAGGCAAATAGATACAATATAAAGAAGATACGACGAGAGGGAGAGAAAATTACTTATTATTATTTTTTTAATAAGTATGAGAGAATTTAAGAAAAAATAATAATTACTGAAAGATAATTAAAATAAAAATTCAACAGCCATAAAAGGGTAAATTTGAAAAAATATACAATAAAAATATACAAAATACATTAAAAAATGAGATGTAGTACAAACAGAGAAAAAAGGAGTGCGAAAATCATCTCTCAAAAAAATTTATGTGCTAAAGTAATTTTTAAAACTATTTTCACCATATTATATTTGTCTTTTATGTACCCAAAAGAGAAGTCATACAAATTGTCAATAATGGTCAATATATGGACATATCTTTCCATCCAAAGCTTTTAGCTTGCATGATGCATCATATGTTGTAAAACTACTTTTTGGGCCAATAGCTTAGCTTTCCCCTTGTGTCATTGTCCTGTTAATTTATTTTCTTTTAGCAGGATTAGAATTAGCTAACTGATTTATTAATTTATTGTCAATGTAAAACTACTCTTTGGACCAAATTCACCAAAGCAACCTCCAGCATCACAGTAGCTAATTAATGCTCAAGAACATCATCTAGTTAAGAGTTGGGTTTTCTGTCTAATTGGTTTTTTGTTTTGTTTCCGATCGATATATATTATCTAAAATTTATTTTATTTCTGTGCATTTCCTCTTTTGGGCTAACAAATCAATATTACCTAAAATATATGTCCTACTAGCTAGATATTTTCATTGGACAAAGTCACAATTCAATCTTGTCTTTAATTTCCAACATGGCCTTTAAATTCCCAACACTGTAGGATGGGATTAACTGGCACATATTACATACATTGTAGTAGGTTTGACTAGTGGTTAGTTAATTTATGGAACGCAAAAAAAATAAAAAAATAAATGAGGGAAAAGAAGAGAAAAGAGCAAAAAACTTTTGAACGCTGCAGGAAACTTCCTGGATGTTTCCGTTTAAGAATTATTGTGGACTTCAGTATTAATACTGATCGAATTTCTTCTACATTCCAAACTTTTACTTTGGAATCTCTTGTTTTAGGTGATTTACTCCAACGTTTAGGGCATGCTTACAAATTGTAGTCTAGGTTTGACTGGTTGTTTATATGCCTTTTATGGGACATATATATGAAAATTAATTGAAAGCCAACATCGAAATAAATCATTAGCACACATACAAGACAACAAGAGCCTTCACACCATATATGCATGCATAAATGAAGTTTGGATATATCTTTCAATTGGGTAACATCTTTGTCATAATATCTAAAAGCATTCATTCATTGTCACTATGAATCTTCTGATCAAGCTCTAGCTTCTTGGCTTTCAACAAATCACATATGATTTAACATCAACTGAAAAGTCATATTGTTATACTCAAAAGTGATGATACCTTAACCATCACAATGTAGCAAAACCATCATGTATATTTTATTTTAATCTTAAGTCTTATGTTTGTTTCACATAGGCATTCTTTAAATTTCTCATTGGATCTAATTTCATACAAGGGCAATTTGTAACTCCGAGGGCACAAATATGTGATTTATTTTAGAAAATTTGAATTACGGTTTGATAATATTTGTATTCTATTTCATTTTAAAGAATTCTTTATATGAATATATCGGAAGAGATTCAACATTTCACCTATTCTAGTTTTAACCTAGTTTTTCACCCTCTATCATTATTTGGCTACTTGCAAGAGCCTTATTTTAAAAAATTTAAATGCAAAGGTCAAATTACTTAATTGGTGCTTATAGTTTCAATCATTTTTTCATTTTCGTGGCATGCGCGTTAACCCATTTATGCAAGAAGGAAATGTCTAAAATGATCATGGATAAGTCAAACACATGCGTGCCACATCAAATTTTGTCTTCAAAACATACGAGTTTAATGTTTTGAACTTGATTGCGATTGTTTTGAGAGTACAAGGTTAAAAGTGCTCAAATTGAAACTATGGGACGCAAGTAAAAAATGACTGAAACTACGGAAACCAAAATCTCATTTGGTCAATCCCAAAAGCATAGAGTTTATAATGGGCCTGCTAAAGCAAAAAAAATGTGGGCCTAGAAATTTTATATTGGACTCGATGTTGATTACGGCCTTAAACCTTGTGAGTTATCTATTGTTTTCGGGCGAACCCGAACCCGAAATAAAAGGTCAAGTAGTTGAGAACCATATCCCGGAACTGGAAGTGAGTGTCCGTCTGAGCGAAGATGAAAATAGCGTGGAAGAACAACAACAAGAAGCGGCCTTTGGGCATCGTATCGAAGTACCCAGACCTCCCTTTTGAGCACCAAAACGACGAGCACAATAATCAACCAGTCCCAGCAGACAAACCCAATAGTAATCAAAGTCATACAGAGCTCAACAACAAGGAACAACACCATGACCCACTCGGTGCTCAGAGCGAGCCCTCCGACTCTTCAGACGTTACAAAACTCTTCCACTCATTCCAAGCTCAGGGAACTAAGCTCGCAGAGGTAATAAATCCCCCAATTTGTTTTATTTTTCTGTTATCTACTTTGTTTTTGGTTTTTGCTGTGAAGGTAAATTATAGGTGTTTTTAGTATGTAGTTTCTTTTTTATGTGCTTAAGGGTGGAACCCAGTTACCCAATTGAGACTGCCCCAAGAACTATGATTATTAGAGTTATGATGACGTTTTGCAGCTGCCCAATTGTTGAAGTAAAGACTGATGAAAAAGAAAGTGAGAAAAACTAGTTGCCCCAATTGGTAAAACATGACGTTTTGTAATTGATACTAGTAGATTGTAATCTTGTGGAAGTGGAGTTGCATATTATACCTAATGGATAGAGGAAATCATGCTAAATGCTGGTAGGGAAGAGTAACACTGGCAAAACAAAAGGTTACTTTTTTCATCATGTACAAGTTATTACATGTATGATCATGATATGAAGTAATTTCTGCTGATTCTGATCTGGATGATTTAGTGGCATCTTTCTCACATCAAACTGATTTTTGAAGGATGGGAATTACCGTGAAGCATTGGGAAAATGGGAGGCTGCTCTTACGTTGATGCCTGAAAATGCAGTTTTACACGAACAGAAGGCACAAGTTTTACTTGAAATTGGAGATGCATGGAATGCAATAAAGGCAGCAACTCGTGAGTTTCCATTCTTATCCCCTTTGGGATTATTTTAGTTGTTTATAAATTTTCCTGCATCTGCCTGGTTCTTTATAGGTGCATATATGTGACATGACCATTTATTTCTTAGGCCACCATCAAACATATCTTATTTTTCCATGTTCCTTATTTGGTGTTCCAAAATTTTGCTTTCACCCCTTTCCTTTCTGCACTTATTGATAATCATTTCACTAGAATTTTGTTCACACCTTCTCACGCATTTAATTTTTCGAGCTCTCTTTTAAGTTTAATTTGTGTTTATAAGTGTTGTTTATTGCAATTCTCTGATTCAATTGCGAGTGTTTTGTCGTACTTATCTGTGGAAAATAATTGGCAGGAGCTACTGAGTTGGAGCCTTCATGGGCTGAGGTATGTCGAAACTGTACCTTATCTGTTGTTCATGTGCAAGTGCCAAGTAGGATGGTGCAGTGTCCTTTAGGAAATTTGAACAAGAGAGACTTTTCATTTATATGTTTTTTAAAACTTTTTGCTGGTGACTTATCCTCTTCCCCGCTCCCAATTCCTTTTCATCCTAATAAAATTGCATGTAAACTATGTTTGTTGCTGGTAAACAAAATGCAGTAACCACCATCTTTTGGTGCTGATTGGCATTCTCAGCTGTTATGTATACAATGATAATCATGACTGATGCTTTAGTGATTGATAACTTGGCAATTTCCTTCCATTTTTCTTTCTGTTGTGTAACCATTTCTTTTGTTGTAACTTCACCTGACATTTCAAATGAATGTAAAATAGATAGTCCATTATGCTAGTGTCTGAAATGATTCTTGGTTTCTTACAAATTGGATATGTTCAGGCATGGATTACCCTTGGGAGAGCACAGTTAAACTACGGGGAGCCTGATAGTGCAATTGCAAGCTTTGACAGAGCATTAGCCATCAAGGTACGGATTCAAGAAAATTAAATCTGTTTTCTCAAAGCTTCTAACAATGTTTTTGAGCTACTGATCTTCATGGGAGTCTAGCACTGCAATATAATGTGCTAAGCTAATAAAACCTATAACCTCTTCATTATTAATAACATTTTATTCTGTTATGTAGGATAAAGTGGATGATTATTTTTAGTGTATATTAGTCCGATGAGTTAAGTGTAGGATTATAGTGGATGCTCATTTTTACGAGAATTAGAAATTTATGGTACAAATACTTATATATTTCATTCTAAGAATATAAAATTTTAATATGTACAGCCTGATTCTGAGGCTCGAGTTGACAGACGTACTGCAATGCAGCTCATACAAAAGCGAAAGCAGCTCCATTCATCAGGCTTAAGTCCTACAAGAAATCGTTATGCAGTTGGTGATAAGACATGAAAGTTCCCGAATCTGTATATAGGAGAGGAAAATATATATGGTTAGATTGCCTTCTTAAGCTCTCTCTCTCTCTCTCTCTCTCTCTCTCTGGGATTGGCAGTACAGTCATTCTGTAATGTTGTATCGGATTCTTTTTTATATAATTTACTCTTTAAGTTTAAAGCCATTACAAAAGATCAAAATATTCTGCTCTTAAAAAGTAACTCATTCATTTTAAAATTAAATCTGAAACAATGTCTGACAGGGGGAAGCATTCACCAGTTGCTACTTACACCAAATAAACTCAACCAATAGACTTGGCAATTTCTCGTAACAAAAACTTCTGTATTTTCCCGGTGGAAGTCTTAGGAAGCTTCTCCGTGAACACCACTGTCTTTGGCGCCATGTAATGTGGCAACCTTTCCCTACAAAAGTCTATGATATCCTTCTCAGTAGGAACACTGCAATCCAACCCATTCTTCTTCAAGCTCACAAAAGCACAAGGGGTCTCCCCCCAAAACTCGTCCGGTTTAGCCACCACAGCCGCCTCATACACCACCGGGTTCGAGTACAACACCGACTCCACCTCTGCACTGCACACATTTTCACCTCCACTAATAATCACATCCTTGGATCGATCTTTGATTTCCAGATAGCCATCTGGGTGCATCACTCCCACATCCCCTGTGTAGAGCCAACCATCCCCTTTCATGCATTTTGATGTCCCCTCAGGGTCTTTTAGATAACCAAGCATAATACTGCCACCCCTTAACACTATCTCGCCCAACATTGACCCATCTCGTTTCACACTCTTCCCTGATGTGGGATCAACCACATCCACTTCAACCAATCCAATGGTTCTTACCCCTTGCCTTGCCTTGAGCTTGGCTCTCTCTGAAGCTGGGAAAAAGTTCCACTTCGTTTTCCAACCACACGAGACCACTAGCCCAGCGGTCTCCGTTAAACCATACCCATGACTCACGACAAAACCGAGAGACTCGGCTCGCTTGAGCACGGGGGCTGGCGGAGGAGCACCAGCTGTTAAAACCTGCACAGGGTTTTTGAGGGGTTTTTCCTTGTTGGGCAAGTTGGATAGCATGTTGAGCACCACAGGTGCACCACACATGTGGGTCACTCCGTGTTGCTCAATCAAACCGTAGGTGGTGGATGCATCAAATTTTCTAAGGCAGATGTTGGTCCCACCCACGGCAGCCATGGCCCACGTGTAGCACCAGCCATTGGCGTGAAACATGGGTAGGGTCCACAAATAAATGGGCTGTTTTGGGACGGCCCAATCAATGAGAGAATCCACGGTCATATTGAATATGCCCCTGTGGGAATGGACCACGCCCTTAGGCGAAGAGGTTGTACCTGATGTGTAGTTCAGTACCATTGGGTTCCACTCGCTCTGGGGCCGGACCCACTTAAAGTCAAAATCGCCGTTGTCCACCATGCTCTCGTAAGTGGTGGTAAAATCACCGGTTAGCGATGAATGCAGCGGCGCGGCCTCATCATCCGCAATAAGGACGAGTATTGGTCGTCGAGTATTTGGCGGGAACAAGGAAACGGCTTGGAGAATAAGAGAGGTGGATTGTTGATCGACAAAGACGAGCTTTGATTCGCTTTGGCGCAGAAGTAAGGAAACAGTACGCGCGTCGAGGCGCGTGTTGATGTTGTTTAGGATGGCGCCTGACATTGGGACTGCGAAATGAAGCTCGTACATGGGAGGGATATTGGGAGCCACCACGGAAACTACGTCGTGACGCTTGATGCCTATGGACGGCAGGGATGATGCCAGCTGGAGACATCGACGGTGGGTCTGGGACCAGTTGTAGGTGGTGTTGTTGTATATTACGGAAGGACAATCAGTGTACACGGTTGCAGCTCTTTCCAAGAAGCCTAGTGGGGTGAGAGGACAGGAGTTTGCAGCACTTGGTTTCAGTAGTTCCATCTCTCTCTCTCTCTCCCTCTAAGACATACCTATTCAAGCTTCTCTTTCGTGGTGCAAGACAATGAAGGAAAAGTTGAGAGTGAATACATGTTTTACTGCCATATATAATAATTAGCCTTAACACATAGTTTCGTGTGTGTCTGACCTTTTAATTGCATTTGCCGGCTCAAGCATAAGGCAAGCAAGGCCTGTGCCTAGGGCCTCATGCTGAAAGGGGCACATATTAAAAGTATTAAACACACTATTAAAAAAAAAATTAAAATATTTATAATTAGCCAATTAGGTCTCAAATTTTGAAACAGTGACGGCTCAAGCATAAAGCAAGCAAGGCTCGTGCCTAGGGCCTCAAGTTGAAGGGGGCCTCATATTAAAAATATTTGACACATTATTAAAAAAAAAACTTAAAATATTTATAATTAGCCAATTAGATCTCAAAATTTTGAAAGAGATTTTCTACTTTTTTATTTAATGTTTAGGTGTGAGATTCTTCATTATTTGTTAGCTAGTGAGACTTTTGATTTTTTTATTCCCTTAGGCTTTCCACTAAAAAAAAGTGCTTCATGAATTATTTTCGGGGATATCTCACATCTATTTCATTTGTATATTGTGATATGTCTGTTTTTTTCTTTTTCTCTCATTCTTTGTAATATATCTCGTCTAAAACTAAAAGAAGCAAGCCTAAAGGCTGATTTTTTGAATAATATATTTGGAAAGCCTCTATGTAGTTTCGTCTTAGGCCTCACTTTCCATTGAGCCATCACTTATGGCATATTGAGTCATTCAATTATGATATTTTATAATTTTTTATTCTCTAGTCTCTACATTGTAATTTGTAAAGTAGTCGAGTGTTTATTAATCCAACTATACTCCTATTCATTTTTGTCATTGTTCTAAGTTATTTTATAAGGAGAATTTTATACGATCTCATTTTTTGTAAAACTTGTAATATCAAAATTTTCTTATGACTTTATAATAATAGAGATAATGTTACACTAAACCAATAACTATGCATATCTATAGGCCTCATTTGATGCATATAATTGGACTAGATATGATATTATTTTTTTCTTTTTTAATTTTTATAACCGAGAGTGTGCTGAGCTAGTTTTCGTGTACCAGATTAATCTCTTGGGTCGGTAAAAGACAGACAATCCACGCCGGGCCTAGGAAATTCACAAGAGATTTTAACTCTCTTGCTACCTGGCTTCAAGGGATTGAATACACATAAATCAAGTCATTTATCTTATCAAATTCAATTTTATGCATCCAATGAGATCATAAGGTCCGTAATAATTTTTCCTAAGGGTCAATTACTCAATTGAGTTGAATTTTTCTTTTAAATTTTTAGTTAACAATATATGTAGGTCAATTCTAAAATGAGTTTGATTAGAATTGAGTTATTTAACACAATTAATTAAATAGTAGTTTTAATAATTACTGGTTGACATATTCACAAATGATACGACACAAATAATTAAAACAGTCAAGCGCTGCATTGAATGCTCGATGCTGAGTACCAATGTAATAATATATTATAGAAAAATAGTCAGGGCCGGCTGATCACCAGTAACTATACTTTTTTTCGATGTTGGGTTTGGGAGGATATAACAGCCCAAAGAACAAGTTTTCCTCAACATGCAAAACTTATCACTGTCAAACGTCCAGTAGAATAACCTTGTACAACTATACATCCATTAGAAATTGAACAATTTTAGTGGAGAATTCAAATCTATTTCTAATATCGCATCACCCTCTTCTGTAGAAGTGTTCTATTACTTAACGAGTTGTTTTAACCTAATGAGATGCGATGGTCTACCAACCCATTGATTTAGACAATTAAATTTGATTTGTTAACTTTTTTTATATCTGGTACCCACACAATAAAATACATTCTAAAGGCCCGTTTGGTTTAAGTTTTGAAAGCTGAGAATGATAAATCAATTTCATTCTCATGTTTGGTAAGTACATAGAAGGGAAATCATTTCTTGGTTCAAGGGAAATGATTTCCCTTATTAGGGGGAAACTTAAACTCTTGCTAGAGTTTGGGTTTTGTTTTCCCCCTTTTTGGGAAAACATTTATTGTTTATTTTGTGAACTAAACTAACCCTAATATTTTAATAAATTAATTAAAAAAATATTGCTTTTGTTTAAAGGTCCATTGATTTTAACTACTAAAATTCAATAATTTTTTAGTTTAAGTACCAAAATTAAATAACATTTTAGATTAGGTACTAGTTGAAAAGTCAAATAAAATAATAAAATAAAAGGTATTAGAATTTACAAATATTACATCACATGCCACTACAATAAAAAAATAAAAATAATATTACATCACAAATATTACATTAATTTATACTATATTGAATTTAAAAAAAAAAAAATCAAACCAGTCACAACTTAACTGCGATTGTCTTGATAAATTGAAAAAGAGAACTCACACAACTATACTATGTATTATTTTGAGTAAAAGTATTGTTTTGACCTCTATTTATACTATACTGTAGTATAATTTCTCTTAAAAAAAATTTAATTAAGTCACAACTTAACTGTGACTGTCTCACAACTTAACTGTGACTGTCGTTCAGTCACAACTAAATTTGAAGTTGTGAGTGTCATACAGTCACAACAAAATGTGAAGTTGAGACTACATTAGCAAATTTTCAAGATAATATAAAAGTCTTAAGGGCAATTTTATCAAAACCTTATAAATTTTAACTAACACCCATCATATGTGGGTCAAAGGACAAAAATGTCAAATGGAAAATGCTCAAATCAAAAGGGCCAACATATTTGTGACCTAATCTAAAAATTACATTTAAATTTAGTAGTTCAAATGAAAAATATATGGTCTTCATGCTATACCAAAAGATTATTGGAATTTGGTATTTAATCCTAATTTTCTATTTGTTTAATAGATACGGTATAATTGAAAAACTAGACAAATTTTATTTTCTATTCTTGCACAAACTAAACAAGGAATGAAAATGAAAAGGGAATTATTAGTATACTTTCCTAACATTACCAAACGGGGGAATGAGAGTCTTACATTCTCTTTCCCCTGGAAAAGACACAAGAATTGATTTTTCACGAAATCAATTTCGCGAACTAAACAGGCCCTAAGAGAATTAATAGAATAATATTCTAGGTAGATTAAATCTTCAACAGATATTGTGATAAAAAAAAACTATAGTAAATTAGGATAAATCACTCGAAACATATTTTTTCCTAAGAGTAACCCACCATAATTTTTTTTTAGGAAGTTTAACCCTTTGACTAGTGTCCACATAAGCAACTTTCCTTATATTGTTGGATGAGTCTGCTTAATTTAAAACTAAAAGTAGTTTATTTTTTCCTAAGATACTCTTTACCATATTTAGGTAATATTACGAGTAGTTAATGCTATTTATCTTTATTCATTAATAATATTTCAATTTTTTTTATTGAAACGATATTATTGCTAATTACTTGTTTCAACTTTGAACATGTTAAAAAAAAAAAATTAGTTTTGCTATATCATATTTAATATCAAATCTATATAATATTAATAATAGAAAACTACCCAAAAGAGAATATAAGATTAATGAAGATACTTGTTTTGTGCACCAACTAGTTTTTTTTTTTTTTGTGTGTGTTTTTTTTGTACGATTTTTTCATGTTTATTTTGTGCACCTACTAGTTTTTTTAGTAATAATGATCTAGACAAATTAATGAACCTATATGAATTAAAACACCTACATTATAATGAGTCTACAAACAATTTTTAGTTGTAGGTTTCTTATTTGACTCAATTATATATATATCACACGCCTTAAATTAAGTATTTTAATGAATTTTAGAGGATTCATTTTCTAGGAAAATTGGAGAATTAATGGCAATTAAGGAGTGACACAATTTGAAAACAAATATTAATTACATAAAGGCATAATTTGTAAATAGTAGAAATCTAATGGAATTTTGTTATCCTGGAACATGATTTTAAATATGAGCTTTAATTATTAAAAAAAGTAATGGTGTTAGACTCTAAAAAAATGCAATTTAATGGATTAATATCGAAATCACCCAAAAAACTAAAACAGTAGTATTAAGGATCCTAACTTTTTTTTCTAACATTTATTTCCTATCTTATGTGTCATTACTTTATTGGATAAAGTACTTCCTTTTCTTTTTTAAGTTTTATTTTTTATATTTTAGTGTTAAATGTATGAATGTCATGTAAGTTGAAAAAAAAAATTGAAAAAAAAAAGTTGGGATCGATCCCTAACACTTCCGTCCACAACCACAAAAGAGAAGCGCTCGCTAACTCTTTGCGCAAGTCAACCAATGTGATTAGGATGAGATTAACATGTAAATAGATCTGTTTAGATGGATTAGTGTTTAGTTTATGTTTATCGATAACAAAAAGTTTGATTTGTGCCACTAAACATGTTTAGTTTAGTTATCAAGGGACAGTTGGGTGGATGTCCAAATTAAAAAATAGTGGCAATGTTAATAATTAATATTATATCTGATCGAGAGTAACTTTTTTAATTTATTCAATGTGTAAGAGAGATCCCTGATAATTTGTGATTTCTTTTTTTGTATATTTTTATTTTGTTAATTCATGTAGGCATTTTATGTCCACAAATTCAAAATTTGTTGAAATTATTGTTGGAGGCTTGGAGCTACCCTATGTCCTATGATGTAATGTAATAATATGTCCATTATTATTTTTCCAGTGATTATAATCAAATAGTTAAAGGATTTATGATTTAAGTAATTATTTATAAAGATATTCCTTAAAACTTAGAACTGATCTACAAATAAGTTATTCAAATCATTTGATACCACCTCATTGGAAGCTACCTCATTCATAATATACCTGCACCTAACTGTTAACAGACATGCAGAATAAGTCACTTTTACACAAAATAAAAGTTTAGTGTGCAAATTAACACAAAACAAAATTCATATCTTGAACTGTTGTTATCATCAGTTGGCTATCAATAATTTGCCAATGTTACATATTCATGTGTGTCACATGAAAAGCAAAACTAAATAACAAACAAACCACCAATTTTATTCAAAAACACAAAGTCTGCATCATATTCTTGTTAATCAAAAGCAATCAACTGGGATTATTTAGTGATAACAAGTGATGAGTGCATGAGCATGAGAAACTTAATTAGTTAAGCAGCAGAAACATGAATGGGGAAGCTACGCAGCACAACAGTCTCCACAGTGACTCCTGGTCCGATCCCAAACAGAACACCCCAGTCCAAGCCTTCACCAGTGGTGCCTTGTCCTTCCTCCACAGACTTCCTTCTCATCTCATCCAAAACAAACAGCACAGACGGAGACCCCATGTTCCCAAACTCACTCAGCACATGCCTACTCGCTCTCAGCTTCCCCTCCTTCAAACCCAGGTTCTCTTCCACCTGGTCTATAATGGCCGGCCCACCTGGGTGGACTATATAGAACAATGAGTTCCAATCAACATCAACCCCCAATGAGCAAAATTCCCTAGCTAAGTACTCCTCGATGTTCCTACCAATCATCTTCGGAGCCTCCGCCGAAAGGTAATACGCAAGACCCATCTCGCGTAAGTGCCCCACCACCCCATTCTCCGTGTCCGGCACAATGCTCTGTCTCGCAGACATGATCTGAAACGCTGGTCGTTCAAATTCGGGGTCAGGATTGGCGCCAACAATCACAGCCGCCGCACCGTCTGCAAACAATGCCTGTCCCACCAGCACATCCAAGTGGGTCTCAGTTGGGCCGTGGAATAACATGGCGGTGATCTCGGAGCACACGACGAGAACCCGAGCGCCGGAGTTGTTCTCGGCGAGGTCCTTGGCGAGGCGTAGGGCGGTGCCACCGGCGTAGCAGCCTTGCTGGTAGAGCAAGAAGCGGTTGACGGATGGGTTTAGGCCGAGGAGCTTGGTGAGCTGGAAGTCGGCGCCGGGCATGTCGGTGCCGGAGGTGGTGCAGAAGATGAGGTGGGTGATTTTGGAGATGGGTTGGCCCCATTCTTGGATGGCTTTGAGTGCTGCTTGTTTGCCCAGTTTGGGTACCTCTAGAATCAGCAGCTCTTGCCGGGTGTCGAATGAAGGGACGTTGTAGCTGCATATGTTTGGGTTCGCTTTTAGGATGTCCTCTGTTAGGTGTAGGTGCCGCTTCCTTGTCTTTGATTTTTCACCTGTTAATCATTCATGGATATGACAATTAACTTCATGCATGCATGCAGCAGTCGACCTTATACATATATATATATACACAGAAAGAAAAGAGCACTTACAGATGCGCTTGAATTTGTGTTTTAATTGAGTCATGTGGTCGCTGTTGGTGACTCGGAAGTAGAAATCAGGATATTCTTGTTGGTATATACAGTTGGCTGGATTTGCGGTGCCAATCGCCAGTATTGTTGCTCGTTTTTCAGCAGCCTCATCCTCAATCTTAACTACAGATGCCATTGGTTGAAAGCCTAGGACACTTTGAAGCTTGCAAAGAAATGAAGCCAGCCCATTGGTTATATAGCCTTTATTATACATATATACACAGGTCTATGTATGTATATGTTTTGGACAGATCGAAAGCAAGGAAGGGGAATCCTCAAACTATTTGATTCTTGTTTCATTTTTTTTAATTGCTTTATTAGACTTCCAATGTCTAGATCAAAATAAAATTAGACTTTATGTCTTAAAAATGTCTCTTTATTACATTATTATATAGATATGCAAATAGTCAACTTTCATTGAGATATTCTTTAAAGAGTAATGCTAGGAAAACCATGTTACCTAATGTGTATCACCTCTCTCTGGTGTAATAATCTAAGAAACAAGCATATTTTTTTTTTTGGTCAGGAAGAAACAAGCATATTCAACATAATGAAAAGGATAGAAAAGAATACGCAAAAGTTGCAACAACATTAATCAAAGCATATGCACAATAAAAAACAAGACAGGAAGGATATGATTAAGAAGGTGAAAATGTTTCATTGGCTATATCGGAATTTGATAAACTTTTTTCGTTTTACAACATCGGTGAGCAGAATTACTTCCTGATACTCCTTCAAAAGTAAGTACTTACATAGTACAAACCACCAGTTTGTTCAAAGGTGGCTGTCATAATGGTCATTTTACCGAACTGCCGTCGTGTTTCCTCAAACTGTGCACTTTCGCAAGGACCAAACTACATATACAGCCTTTAGAATCATGTCTTTAGCTGAGTTGTGTATCCAAAAGTCAGCAGAATCTAACAGAGTTTACAATCTATGAAAATACCCCCCTCAAAAGACCCCAAACAATGCGGCGAAACAGAAGTTCTTAGACATGAGTGATTCACTTACAAAATCAAAATCGTTACTCACAGAAAACATGTCAGTCCTGAAAATGTCTTGTTCTTTTTAACTCTTCATCTTAGTAGCAGCCATATCCTCTTCATGATCAAGAGTATTGACTGCATATAGAAGCACCTCCATTCCCCCTCTACCTTGTTCTGGTACCTCGTCATCACCTTTTTCATTCCAATTCCTTGATCCTTCACCTTTCTTTGTCTCATTCTTTTTATTTTTTTCATAAGCCTCTTTTGCCCTGCGTATTGCCTGAATTGCTGCATCACATTTTCTGCAAAACCATTTCCCTTCTGGAATGGAAGTGTGTGGTGGTTCCATGCAATAAATGTGGAATGCATGATCGCAGCCATCACAAAGAACAATCTTATCATCGTCTTGATCAGTGAGACAAGCTCTGCATAGACAAGAATAGCAGTACCAACGGGGACCATACACTCTCAACTGCTTATCTGTCAGACACCTCACATGGTAGTATTTGTTGAGGCAGTATGGATGACCACATACCCTCAACATCTCACCATTGTCTACCTCAACTCCACAAATTTTGCAAAGGTCTGGGTCTACGCTCTCACTCGATAGTTGAATTCCATCATCTGTGCTCCAATTTGAATTCTCTCCCAACTCATTGACTGTTTCTTCATTAGTAGGAACACTTTCATCCCCAACTCCATCAACTAGAGTCTTGGACGCATTCAGCCTCTCACACACTACACAATTCTCATGGGGTGATCCAATACCCTTTGCAGTGCAACTCACACAATACCAACTTTTTGGAGGAACCTCCTTGACAGCAGGCTCAATGCAGGACACATGGTACATCTCCTCACATGAATCGCATACCAGACAATCTCTCCCATCTGCCTTGTGCCCGCAGCGCCTGCAATTGCATACTTTGTACACACTGCAATCCTCCGTTTGCTCCAGCTTCGTGTGAGAATCAGATTCCAAGGTATACTGTTTTAAAGTAGCAAAATTTAGTATATTCCCAAGAACCATCAATCCCTTAATAAAGAATCATAAGCATGACAACTGTGATGCATATAATCAATCCCTTAAAATTAGAGAACTCTTTGACCTCATTTTTTCCACCTTTAAATGTGTTTTGGACTGAACATCCCACCTGGGATGACAGCTAAAATAATTTGTTGAGAGAACAGGCTTACAACTAAGCTATAACTTTATATGCATAAAGTGAAAATACAACAGAGTTATTTTTAGAGGCAATAGATTTTCATTCAAATAAATCTTCAGTCCTGGACAGCACTATCTTCAACTGAATCATCTAACCTGTTCATTGCAAGGAGTCCTTGACATGTCCGAGAGGCCTTTTGCAAGAGAAATCAATTCAGTGCCAATCCCTTGAAGCTTTCTCCATACCTGAAAATAATATCAGCTTCATGGACTTTTACATAAATATAATTATAGCCTCACTCTAGAGTTCCTTGTATTACATATTCCAATTGACCAATGCCAAACAACATAGAAATAAAATTGTATTGGCCAGGGAACACATCTTGCAGTGTATCTAAAACAAAGACAGAATATGATGAGACAGTACAGACTAATGAATAATGAGTGAAACAGGTGGGAGAGCGATCAAAGTGTATACCACTCAAATGCACATACATGCCAAAAAGAAAAACAACAGACACAATGATAACCATATATCACATATCAAGCATCAGAAAAATAAATAATATATACTAAATAGCATTCTTTCATTCACCAGGAAAGCAGCCTCAGCATTCACCTGTGTTCAGGTACTCATGCCTCAATATCACACATTTACATGTATAGCCAATAAACTTTTAAAACCAGAAAAATGTTTCCATGAAATTAAAAGTATTGACTGTAAAGTCCAAAAGCCTACAGCCTTACACAATATCGGGGAACATTCATATGCTATGATTTTCCAAAGTAATATCCAAACATTGCTTGTAGCATAGTTCTCTGGTACTGTATAACATTTAGATAATCTTTTTTCATTCATAAATAGGTTTGGTACGATGAGAGAAAATTTTTCATACCTCCCAATCTTTTCATTACAAAGTCACCTTTTTAATTAATGTATAGTTAATGAGTGTTTTCCCAAAAAGGATTTTTAACAGATATATTAGTAGCACGGTAAAGCTCATTCCATCAACATGACAATGAAGAGCATTCTGACAATAAGCTAATCATAATCATTCCCAAATAATATTCCACATGAAGTAACATCTTTTTTAAAAGTTTTCAAACGTACAAAAACATGCTTTGCAATGATTAACACAATACTCACATTAAAATCTTGACATCACATTGTTATCACATCCACATCATTGATACTAAGCAAAAGCTGCAAATTCTAGACATTCAATCAATAATTTTTAATGATAACATCACGATTACTACAATTTAACATAAAAATATCCAACTTGCCTGTTGCATATCAGTTGAGAAGAGAGTGGGTGAATGTTCATAATCTCCCTTTTTCATCCTTGAGTTTATGAGATTAAGATCAAAAATTCTGTCAGCGTTGATTCCTTGAAAATTTTCCAACAACAGTTTGCACAGTGAGGCAAACTTTTCCGAAACTAAAATATTAAAAAAAGCATGTTGACACATAGCAGTGATTGTATGATGGTTTGACTTGTTTGAAGATCCATTAGATATAACACCCACATGCCCACTGGCTGCATTCTGAGGTCCACTCAAGATCGAGCATGTTGGCAAGTATTTGCGCCTATCCTCATCATGATCACCAGATTCCTGGGAAAAAAAAAAAACACAACATGGAAATAACAAAAAATGACTTCAAAATCAAGCTTTCTTAAAACCAAAAAGTTATAATACAATATAAAAACAGGAATGGCTATAAATCAACTATCATCTCTGGAACACATGGACTCTTGGTTGCAGCACAAACCTTAACTCTTGCTTTATGATCAACCTCTCCAAAATGCGCAAGTGCTTCTCGGATGCACATTTGTACACCACCTTTATCATCACCTAGTGACTTGCACATGTGCTCCAGTACGGCATTTCTCCAGTGTCTCTCAGAGCAACCATTTGAACTATCCATTCGAAGATGAACTTTCCCACAAGAGTTATTGTGTATATCTGTGCCCACTGGTTCCTTTCGACGCTGCAAGAAATCATAGCTTGATGAGAAAAACAAGGGCCAGAAAGTACCATTAAATAGAAATATGAGGATGGAAGGGATGGAGAAAGAAGATATGTATCTTTTATCAATACGGTTTTTTTTTATTTTATGGGAAAATATCTTTTATCAATTCAATCAAGCACAATGAGGTAGATAGCATAACATATGTAGCTCATTATAGCTAAGTTAGCCATACTTTGAAGCACCAATATCCGAACACCTAAATCTGAGCTCATCATCATTATGATAAGCAGTACCTACTGATGTGGTTATTGGTTCAACAAGTACCAACAGTATCAACTCCACCAATGGAGCTTAAAACATTCAATCATTCATTTTCAAAAATATCAAATGGGAGGGGAGGGGGGAGAGATAACATATTTGTTCTAGTATGAACAAACAAGCAAGGTATTTGTGACCAGGGAAGCATGTTCATACATTGTTCAAGTTTCTAACCAAAATTTTCAAATCTTCAAGTAAAATGATTGACCCCTTAATACAGCACAACAATTCAATTTGCAATCGATCAATTCCCTTTCACACTTATCCATGCAAAACAAACCTCTTTCATTTTCCTACTATCAAAGCGACTCTATATAGCCTAATGAACTCTCAAATGCATTAATGAGAAAAGAAGTAATGACGCTTAAGTTATGTTGTTTACATTCCGACCTTATTTTATGTCCTCCCCAAATCTTCATTGTTCTGGTTTATAAACCAAGCTTTAAACTCATTATGCATCCAAAATTGATGAGCTTTGTTACAATTTTTTTATTAATGGCACTGCTTACAAGCTGATTGTTCTGTCTAAAGTTAAAACAGCTTACCATTGCTCAACTGTTTTTCTACCACAACTCAAAATTAAACGTTGAAACTCAACCCAAACACAGTACAAGGGACATGCACAATATAGAACATTGCAAACCTGCTTTGCAAATTGGCTGATAAAATGGAGAATTTGGTTTTTGTCAACTTTCATACATATTTAGGCAGAGGGATAGAGAGAGCACCTGGTCAGCTGACTGACTTGAAGACTCCACACAAGCTCTCCCATCTTCCTGTGATCTGCTCTCCCAACTTGACCTCGCATACCTCCGCCTCTTGTAAGTCCGAATTCCCTCATTTTCGCCTGAGCTGCCTTTGGCAGTGTCAACAGAAATCCCAAATTCAGATCCATTGGCTTCACTCTTCAAGCATTGAGCAGACTTAGTGCATTCTGTACTATTGCCGCCATTGCTTTTTCCTTCTTCAACTCCCATTACAAAAGAAAAACCAAATTTTCTCAAACTTCACAGTGCGAAAATTAGGGTTCCACAGCACCCACCTACGTTCCAATCCCTTTAGCACTTAGCAAATTCTCAGAAAACCAACAAAACAGACTAGAAAACATCCACAGCCATAGCAAAATCCCCATTGTTCGGTAGCCGAGAAAATGGGGGAAAACGAGTAAAGTATGAAACTTTAAACTCTTGGGTTTCAGTTGCTTTAGTTATCTTCAAGAAACGTAAAATTCAACTAAGCTAAGCCCAACCAGAAGTCTCTGATTCCCTTGTGAGACATAAACACGTTGCCTAGGTCGGACACGATGAGAATTCAAGATTCAAGACTTGGGTTTCATTTTCATTACATGCATTTTCTCGGGAACCAAACAGAACACAACAAGAACAAATTTTTTGCAAGTAATTGAAAAAGTGAAAGAGAGAGAGAGTGAGAAAGAGCAAAGCTGACCTGAGAGAATAAGTTGCAGCCCCAAAAAAGAATCGAAACCCTAGAATCTTGAGGAGCGGGCTGTGGTGGTTGTAGAGGGACCTTGTTCAGTAAGATGAGACTAAACTAAAAACTCTCTACTCTTATCTGGGAATTTTTAAATTTTCACAAACGCAGTGAGCGCCGTGACTCTTATTGTGTATCATTAAAAAAGTAAAACGACGTAGTTTGCTCATCACAACGACTTGTCGTTGNCCCAGCCCTCCCCGCCGTCCGTGCGACCCACCCAGCCCTCCTCGCCGCCGACACGACCTTCCCAGCCCTCCCTGCCACTCGATCTCCCTTCTCTCTCTGCCACCTTCTCTCTCTCTCCCCTCTGTTTGCCTCCCTCCCTCACCGGACCACCATGGGTGGCCGGCGCAACCCCACCCCTCCCAGCCGCCGGCGCGACCCCCCCACCCCCGATCTCCCTTCTTTCTCTCTCTTCCCTCTCTGCCATCTTCTCTCTCTCCCCTTTGTCTGCCTCCCTCCCTCACCGGACCACCATGGGTGGCCGGCGCGACCCCCGATCTGGAAGTCTATGGGGTCGTGCCGGCCACCCATGGTGGTCCGGTGAGGGAGGGAGGCAAACAGAGGGGAGAGAGAGAGAAGGTGGCAGAGAGAGAAGGGAGATCGAGTGGCAGGGAGGGCTGGGAAGGTCGTGTCGGCGGCGAGGAGGGCTGGGTGGGTCGCACGGACGGCGGGGAGGGCTGGGAGTGGTGGCCGGCCAAAATTGGAAGAGTGAGTTTTTTTTTTTATGCAGGGGCAAAATGGGCAAAAATAGATAAAAATTTAAGGGGGTGGTCAACTCAGCACATTTGGGTGGTCTAAATAGCCCCCCTATTTATTTATCATCAAAAAACAGTCCATTAGACAAATAAACAATGCAAAAAATCACACTGTTATGCTCATGGGCGAATCTATGTTATGGGCTGTAGCTCAGGTGATTTTTTTTGTTTTTTAAGCCTAGTACCTATTTTCAGACAAAAAAAATGTCCAGTACCTATTTTTTATGTTTGTTGTGCATTAACCATCATTGTAGTCTTGATTCTTGTAGACTTATAGTCACGTGGGATCCGGAAAGATTAACCAAAAATAAAATATTTGTTTTTTTTTTTGTGTTGAACATTAAACAAAGAATAAAGTTTCATAAAAAATTTGTTTCCTTCTCCCTTTCTAATTCCCCCAATCCCCAAAAGACAAAAGAGTCAAAATAGAAAAATTCAAAATATTTGATTCCATTGCTACATTATGTTAACTATAGTGGAAACAGGATTAGCAGAAGACTTTCACTTGATTGTTAGATTGATTCGTCTGGTGTTGATTCTTCATGTTTCTATATCAACGACAAAACAAGCATTTTTATCTATAAGTTTATTAAAAATCGACTTTAAAACAAGATAAAGGAAAAGTTTTTACTGATTATATAATCATTCATATTGAACGAAAATTTTCTAATAGTATCGATAATGAATCAATAATTGATGATTTTTACTCGGTGAAAGAACGTAAAACCCAACTTAGATAGTCTTTTATATAGTATTTGCATTGCATGTTTAATTGTTGTTATGTTATCTTTTTTTGTGTAGTTTTTTATGTTAGATATGCATTTTGATGGGTAAGGCTCATTACGTCTCCCCTAATTATGTGTAACTTTTATTTTATGACAAAAATATTTGGTAAGTTAAGTTTAGCCTAGTCTATTTGAAAATCCTGGATTCGCCCTGGTTATGCTTATTGGTTATGCTTCTGTTGTTAAGGTTGAAGCACATAATCTCGGTCAAGGACTTATATGGCCAATTGACTTCAAATTTCCTCCCTTTTCAACGAAGGTGATTTTAAGGTACTCATTGATTTGTCATTGACTATAAGACTAAGAGGTGTAGTGTATATATATAATTTTTTTTAGACTTTTTTTAGTTATAAAATTTTGTAAAATTTACAAATTTTTACAGAGTTTATAAAAATTCTTAAAAACCGACAGAAAAAATGTCAAATTTATAATAATTTTGAAATACATATAAAAAATTTTCAAAATCTTTAAAAATTCATCATTAAATGAATTCCATACACAGAGACTTTTACGGATTTTTTTAAAGTCTTTAAAAGTCTTAATTAAATACCTTAACTTTTATAAACTTCTTAAAATTCTTACTTGAATTCACATAGATTTTTACAAACTTTTTTTAAATCTTTAAAAATCTTAACTAAATACCAAACTTTTAAACTCAACAAAAATATTTTCAAATTTATATACAAATATACAATACACCTAAATAATTTTGTATTTGGTTTTCTAATTTTCTTCTTGGGTTAATTTTATTTCAGTACATCAAGTTTGTTTCAAATTTCAATTTTCAATTTAGTACCTCATGTTTAAAATCTTGCAATGTCATACCTCATTTTTAAATTTGTTGCAATGTCATACCTCCATCAATATGATTGTTAAAAATTAGGTACTAAAATACCTCCATTAGTCAATGCTGATGTGGAACTTACGTGACACTTTCACAATGCTGACTGGATACTACATGGTCTGACAACATGACACATTATGCCACATGACATAAAAAATAATTTAAAATCTAAAAATTGAAAGAAAAAAATTAATAATTATGTGTCATGTTTTTAGATTTTTAATTATTTTTATGTCATGTGTTATGATTTGACCTGTTATCAGATCACGTGACATCTAGTCATCATTGTGGGAGTGTCATGTAAGTGCCACATAAGTATTTAAAAGAGCCATACTGATGGAGGTATGTCATATACATTAGAAAGATAATGTATGATATTGTAAAATTTTAAATATGAAGTAGTAAATTAAAATTTAAAGCAAACTTGAGATAGTGAAATTAACCATTTCTTCATCGTTAAGACTATAATGTCTATAATCAAACTTTTGTATTATATTCGGAATTTAGTTCACAAGGGATCAGCTTTGTAAGTTCACAAAAAACTAAAAAGGAAGCCATCAGGCCCATCACAATTCACACACACAGTGCTTGGAGTGAGTGGCAGTGCAGTGACAAATGTCGAGGACAAGCGGAGGAGCAGCAAGCAAAATGATGTGCATATCTTGCGAGGAGGAATACGAGGCACGTGACGCCGGCACGTGCAAGGAGTGCTACGAGGAGGCCAACGAGACCGAGGAGGAGCTCAAGCGCCAGATCGACGACCTCAAGGCCAAGGTCGCCTTCCTCAGGTTCTGGTCCCCCTCCATTGACGTCACCCACTACCCCACCACCAGGTCCCAACCCACTTACTTCTCCGACGTCGTTTTGGTTGCCTCCGAGGATGCCTCCGTCGCCACCCCTGTGCCCGTTCCGGCCCATAAGGCCGTTTTGGTCAGTAACCATTTGCCCAAGTTGCTTGATTGATCAGTGAAAACCCTTTTTTTAGTTAAACGTTTGTGGGTGTAGTTTTCTTCGAGTTTGTGCATGTTGTGTTTGATGTTTTGTCTGAATGAATGTAGCATGCTTACAAATTGCTGGAAAATAACAGGGACTCAGGAACAAAGGCATTGCTAGTACCTTAATGTGATTGTTAACTTGTGTGTGTCACTGTGTGTTTTGCTAGAAATGTACATTCAAGTTCCTACTTTTACTATTTTGTTTTCCTTGAAAAGTCTTACCCTTTTCAAGAATTCTAAGTATTTTGGTCAATTTTGGTTTTTTTTCATGATGACTGAGTTAATTTGGTTTGGCCATTTACTTGTCTTATTTTCAGATTGAAATATTGTTCTAATCTCTCATTCCTGGCTGTTATCTAATCTTATACTTAGGCATTACACAAGACTTGTTTTATTCTATAAACTTGTTCCTGGGAATTTTTGTTCTCTTTTTGTTCATGTCTTTGAACTTCTTTTGAACATTTCGACACTAAATCAGGCGAACCGTTCTCCAGTGTTCAGAGCCATGCTTGAGAATGAGATGAAAGAAAGCCTGAGTGGCACCATTAAGATTGGTGATGTGTCCTATGATGCCCTCCGTGCCTTTGTCAACTACCTGTACACAGCTGAGGTATGCCTTGACGAGCACATGGCCTGTGACCTCCTAGTACTGGCTGAAAAATACCAGGTGCAGCATCTTAAGGACTATTGCGAGAAGTTCTTGGTCTCCAAGCTGAACTGGGACAATTCAGTTATGAGCTACACCTTTGCGCACCAGCATAATGCCAATCATATCATCAACTCAGCCTTGACATTGATCACGGACAACATGGACAAGCTTACTATGCGGGAGGAGTACACAGAGCTGGTGGAGAAAGATCCACGACTCGTAGTGGAAATCTACGAAGCTTACCTCTCCAAACAGGTTAACACTGCAGCTCAGAAAGATCCTTCCGTGAAGACATAGGCAAGTGCAGTGATGGTGATAGATTTCTTGTTATGGTGTCTTGAAGCAAGGATTTTTTTTTTTAGGTTGGGATATGAGTTTCTTAATCAGTGTTCCTTTTCCATGTACATTTGGTGTAGATGAACTTATGAAGTTACAAATATCAAGTAGTAAAATTTTGTGGTAGCATATGGTGCATAAATTGGATGCATATCGCTATTGTTTCTCAATGAGCATTTTGGGGCCTTTGTTAATCATGATTGCAGAGAATCTTATTCCTCCTAGTGGCATAATTTGAGCTGGCTTTAAGTAAAGGTGGACCGCATATGGTGGCATAATTTGTCATTAAGTAATTGATTTGTGCAGATTGGTACCCTGTCAAATTAGTTGAACAGCTAATAAAATTCTGGCAAGGACAACATGCCCTGTGTGTAGGCACATTTTAGGAACAAAGATTTTGAAACAAGTCATTTAACATCATGGTATTAGTGTCAATTTGTGCACATTTGACCAACGTATTGCTGTGCATTTGGATATATTTTTAAAAAATTCAAAAATTAAGGGATTGTGCTAGCTAATCCTCAAATTACATAACAAATGAAAACATTGTCAATAAGTTAGTTGCAGTGCCTTCTTTCTAATGGTGTGATTTCGTGTACACTTCAACTCTTTTACAGAACAAGACATCATCAGCTTGTTTGCACCCAATCAAGATCATAAGCGCTTGTCGACAATTAAGATCTTCCAGCTTGCATGGGGTCCTTCTCCTGTGTCATGTAGCGCAGGCACCCATCCAATGGCACTTGCAATTTCTTGAAGCTCACCAATTACAGATACTGAGTCACGTATATAAGCGCGCCCACCAGGCCTTAGCATTCGATCCATTTCGAGCATGATGGTTGACATATTACACCTGTTCCCCCACACAAATAGTTTAACAATGAAAAATCTGTGTACTCTGCGGCATCACATGAAGGTCCACCTACAAATAACTAAAATGGGCACAAACAGTGCAAAATTTATACCTCTTTTGCTCAATAGAGAAGAGACCTGCTGCATGCAATAAGTCGTATGTTCTTGGATAAGTGTCAAATGGCTCACACCTAAGAAACATAAATTTGAGCATCATGACCAAGGACAACATCTTTTAGTAAGAGGAGAAGCCATGAGAGATGTAGTGTCACAAATTTCTTCTTTTATTACCTTCGTAACTTTTCTTTCTAGCAGCATTCATAACATCCATTGCAAAAGTTAAAATGTTACTCAAAAAAGATCCAAAAATGAGGATCCACTATGTAAAACCAAGTTTTGTGTAATGTTGATAATCTGCATTAGAAGATATGCTACATAGCAACTGGAAAAAAAAACGAGGAGTCAAAAACAGAAAGCAAAAGTGCATTGCCCATACCAGTCATGCATAACTCCAATAAGTCCACGGTCGTATATAACTGGCAGGGTATTGAAACCAGAAATAGGAACAACGTTCATAACCCAACAATCAATCTGGTGATCATGCAATGCTGCTGCAAACCTGCCAAGGTCAAAATGATTTGCATCTGTTTCATTTCTGGAGTTAAAAGAACTTTGAAATTATGGTCTATGTAATGGTCAAGATAGAAAGAACTATTTCAAGATATACCCTCCATATCCAGCCCTCATGTCCATCACATTTCTAAAGTTCAACTCTCTCCAATGGTAAGCACCAATATAACCCAATAATATTTCATGCCAGTACTTTGACTCTGCCCTGAAGATTTCCTTTCTAGATATGTAGGCATCTAACTTTATGCTCTGGAGCCTGTCTGGTGGATCTTGAAGACGTGCAGGCCATGCAGTAAGATTTGATCCATAACCATTCTCAGGTAATGGAGTGATACATGCCTTTAATCCAACGTACCTGCAAAAAGTATAATTAAGGGTTAACACTGGTTATAATATACAACTTCATTTTGTACTCTGTGGCAAGGTAAGCCTCATGATCTTCTTGTGAGATGTCAAATCTGGAAAGAGCATTTGGTATACCCAATAATGAGACTAGAAAAACCACTTTTACAAGATTCTCATTAAATTTGATAGCTCTGTTATGTGTGCATGCATGCACGTTATATTCAAAGTGCATGTGCGTTATATTCGAAGTGCATGTGTGTTATATTCGAAGTGTTTACTTCTGATGAAAAGCTCAATCAAGTTAGATAAATCATCATGTGTTCACATGTTCTCCTCCAATATCTTTATTATATATCCCAAAAGCTTTTTGGTTAGAGAAAATTTAAATCAGCTCTCTCTTAATGCCTCAAGACACAAGATACGGTTGCATTGCACCCCCAAGAAATATGTATAAGATTACTTTCACCAAGTCTGCGGGACAAGGGTCCGACTCAACAGCATAGACAATGTTTGACTACCTTCCAATTATTTCATGGCATCCAAGTCATGCACTAAGTGCATTGGATCGGACTAGTTATGCAATTGATGCAGATTGACATTTGAAGGATGCTACTCAACCAAAGAGAACTTTAAATTTTGAAGGACATACCTAACATTGTCTGGATCATCATTGGAATCACATAATGGAGGCTGCACTCCAGCATCACGACTTTGGTAGCAGCTGTTGTTCAAAGGCTTCTGCCATATAGCAATATATCCTTCCTTCTTTACAAGTTCCCAACAAATACGAGTGGTGAGGTTCTCCATTTCTGTAAATAGATAAAATTAACAGTAATTTGAGTGCTTCAACAATAAGAATATAATAATACTACTTTCTTGTTAATTACCAGAGAAGATGGCACTGATGCTAATGAAAAAGAATGATATAGAAAAGAACTGGCCACGCTCTTCGATGTGTACAGAAAGATAGAGTAGGTAGCTATGAACTTAGAATAAATATTACATGAGCTACCTTTCCATTGTTCTTGTAGGGTTTCTTCATGTTTATAAACAGGCTGCGCTGCCCAAACAAAGTATCCTCCTGCTCTCAGCAACCTGTCAGCCTCGAGAAGCAAAATTCCATCTACATCACATAATCAAGAGAAAAAAGGATTCTTAGAGTCAAAGAGCTTTTGTTAACAAGTATCAAATGCATTTACATATATTTATTTTATTTATTCTGCATTAGATAGAAAGCAGAGAAACAGCTAGTGAGTAGTGACTGATAGGCACTTCAGATAGACCACTAATTTAACATGATTCCACTATAATGAGCCTTTAGCTTATGATAAGGTTGGAAGATATTAAAGCTAAAAAATCATGGCAACATACAAGGGAGAGAAAAGAATTACCATCACGGGTCCAATTAATTCTACATCTTGAACAATGGATCATGTCAAAAGCCTGGCTTGGATACAACAAGCGGTGAGTACCAAATACTGCCACCATTGCAGGCACACCACGCTCTAGTGCAAACTGGATCTGGTTCTCATGAACATCTTTCGGTGCTATCGACATAGTGGTCACATTCCGTTGCATCAAAAAGGCACCAAAACTCGCAACTCCACAACCAATATCTAAGGCAACTCGGGTTTTGCGGCCAAATGCAATGTCAGGAATCATCTGCTCATTCCATTTGAGAGAGTAATCAATATCATGAATATAAGCAAATACTTGATGAGAATTGTGGTAGCGGCCAACCTGTGAGATCTGATTCAGGTACTGATCTGCCCCATGAATAAACTGCGTTCCACCTCCTGGAAAGGTGAATTTATCTTTTTTGATCGCTATCCAATTCTGACCACCTTTATCTTCAACAAGTCGTGTATGGGGTACATTACTGAACCACACCTGTTATTATATGTCATGTCAGCCAAAAGAACACTCATTCTTTCTCAAACCAAGTGAAAAGTAATATGCTGTACATGTAAAACTAGAAAAAGGAAAGATTTTTTTCGGAGGAAGGAGCAAGTCAATGCCACATATATTCAAGTATTTTCAACAGAGACCCAGAAAAATGCAAGTTGTTACCGGTTTAGGTAACATCAAAAGAAAGTGTGCATATACAGCTTTAAAACATGAGATGAATAAAAAACACAAAGTCTTGCACAACTAAATTAGGAAAAATTCTCAGAACCACTGCGAATTCATTTCACATTGATCCACATTTCTACAGGATAAGTGATAAGTGAGAGAATTAAATTCAACACTAATAATGACACCACTTCACTTCTTCCAGTTTTGACATGTCTAACATAGTTTTTTACAGTTGATATCAATTGGAGAAATTTACTTGCATAATAAATCTATCAAGCTCAAACATGCAACAGTAACATGCAAACCAATTGAACCAAACTAAAACTTGAACAAACCCAGAAACCAAAATTCCACAGATTTCAAATCCAAACTACCTCGTCTCTGCTCTGAGGCCACGGTATTCGAATCTGATAACCTTTCGGCCTCGGTACCACGCAATTCAACCCCTTGCCTTCTCCAGGACAATGCCTCTCGTACTTTTCCCCTCTCTCAGTCGACTTCAACCTCTTAATCTCCTCCACATTGTCTAAACACGGTATGTAATCAGTCATGCTCTGATCACACACCTTATACTTCTCAACCCTAACCCTAACACCACCACTATTACCGTTCCCATCCTCCACTCTCTGCTCTCCCCCACTCACATTCCTCAAATCCTCGACCAGACTCGGGTCGAACTCGCCGACCTTGAACTCCTCCGACATCGCGCCGTTCTCGTCCACTATCCCCATCCTCTCCACCTCCGGCGGTGTCGGAGGTGGAGGCGGAGGAGGGGGAGACGCCGGAGGTGTCGGCGGAGGTGATTCCGGCGACGGAGACGTTATAGAGGGAGAGAGCGAGGATGACGTGGCTGTGGTGGTGGAGAAGAAGGTGAAGGAGGGGTAGGTGGCGGAGAAGTGGTTGGCGAGTAGGAAGAGGGAGAGGGAGAGGAGGGCAATGGCTGTAATTTTGATGAAAGTCGGGGTCTTTAGGAAGTCGGTGGCGGTGGCCGCCAGGGCTTTCATGATTGATTGGATTGGATTGGACGGGATTGGATTTTCTCGGGAAAGAGTGGGAAAGTGAAGGAAAATGAGAAGGGGCAAAACCGGAGCTCAAGGTGGCACTATGGCAGTGATGACGGTGATGATATGTTTTATATTAATTAACTAATTAAATTAATTAAAATGAAATGAAATATGAGTGTGTGTGTGGCATACTGGCATGTGACTGTGAGTAATAGACTAATAGTGGCATAGTGCCGCTAAGACGTAATGAAACGTTGCAATTTTAAGGAATATTTTAATGTTTCTATAAATGGAAACTTCGATCATATGTGATTGGTCGTTACTCGTTAACTTATAAGATGTACTTAGTTGGGGTTTAGTTAGCGTAGAGCTCACCTGCATTGCGAATTTGCTGCCACATCAAAGTCATGCAACTTGTCTCACTCTCTGTCTCTCTTCGAACTTTCTCTGCCTAGTTCAACAACATTTCAAGATAAAAAAAAATAGTTCAACTCTGTAATTTGATTTTTGGTTTGGGACAAGTATGAGTCTATGGCCCAGTCCCATAAACCTCTAACATCACATCCATAATCTTGCACTAATTGATATTAACTTGAATTTATTGGAAAGATTGGAATTTGCTTACTCAACACAAATGACATTGCATAGAGGCCTCTCTAGTCTTATTTTATTCTTATTTTTCTGATTAAACACTAGGTTGACTTGTATGAGGTAGTAGACATTAACAAGTAAGTACCTCCTGTCCTTGGGTATCAATTATTAAGCGATTTCATCAAAGAAAAGGTTTGTGAAAAATGTTCAATATTATGTGACATCGTAAATAACATAACAATCAAATTAAATGATGCTACGTATTCAAGAAATAAATAGTTATTATCAAATATAACCATATACGTAATTGTTCTATGACTTAGCATTATCGCATGATCCGTACAATCCCAACAAAAATTCCTATAGTTTATTAGTCTAGGGCCTCTAGGCTTAGATTTAATTGAAATGTCAAAGTCTCCTTTTTAAAAACCCTTCGTGCGAAACAAGAAAAGGCATCGATTACTTGGATTGCCTTGAAAGAAAGAGCATTCAAAGACTAAAGAAGTACAGACTGAGAGGCAAAGTTTCTATGAATTTGATAAGAAAAAATTGATCACTCATTACTAGGTCTCGGATACAATTTCCAAGGGAACTATAATGGTTGCTGAGGTGGAATGTAATGAACCACGTTGCCCTTTTTCAATAAATAACACCCAAGTACTATATTCTCTCAATTAAACGCAAAATATAGGGACTTTGATCACCACGTGTGAATGCAATTGGAATATAATATATATTTTAGTGAGTTGGGATACTCAAATCAAAATAATGTCCACCCATCTAATGTATATGACTATATGAGTAATGAGTACAGATAATAGGATAGACGGATTGATTAAAATTGATTTGAATTAACACACTTAATAATTATAACATGTTAATTCAAACACAACTCTCTATATGTTTACAAGATTAACAACTATATCGTACGTATTAACAAGAATAATAATCATATTATGTTAACAAAATTCATAACTATATCGTATTTGAGTTTTAAATGTATTAGTTATGTGCCTAAAAGATAAACTAGCTTTATGTTAAAAATAATAATAATAATAAAAAGATAAACTAGCTTTAAGGTTATATTGCTCTCATAGAGTCATAGGTCCCGACATGTTATTGGACCAAAGACGAGTTTCAACTAGGCCTCACCAAAAAGCTCAAGGCTCGAAGCCTGATTTGGCCCGAAAGTCTCTTGGGTTGGGCTTGGGCCATCCCCTTGAAATCCATGGGCCACCCAAAGCCTAATTTGGAAATCATAACATATTTAATAGGTTTTTTGTTTGTTTACTCTAATAAATTATTAATATGCTTATTAAGTTATTATATAATACTATAATGTTAGTAAATAGTAACAGTGTAAATTATGTAATACCATAAATAATAAAATAATAAACTTTTAAAATTATATACAACATTGCAACTATAATAAAACATAAATGTATATGTATATATACAACTTTTATAATACAACTATAATTAAAGTTATTAAACCACGATCATCAATTCATTAATTCAACGATCTGAATCGTTCATTTTTTATTTTCATAGTCAAAAATCATTCTTACAAAAAATCGGCTAAATCGGAATTCATCTACTCATTCGATTATCATTAGAAAAACCACGATCGTTCATTAATTCGACCACCGTTACGTCACTTTTGCATCTCCGATTAAGCTAATTTTTTACAAGAATTCTTTTTGAGTGGGGAACTAAAACTTGAACGGTTCGGATCGTTGAAAACATGATCGCTATGTGAGCTTCTACATATAAATACACTTGAAGAGTATAATTCTAATAACTTTCTCGTTGAAATCTTGTTGTTTTCATAATTATGAAGACCACAACGTGATTTCAACAATCTGACCCGTTCATTTTCTATATTCATAGTCAAAGATCATCCGTACAAAAAATCGGCTAAATCGAAATTCATCTACCCATCATCATTAGAAAAATCACGATCGTTCATTAATTCGACCACCATTATGTCATTTTTACATCTCCGATTGAGCTAATTTTTTGCATGAATTATCTTTGAGTGATGAGCTAAAATTTGAACGGTTCGGATCGTTGACAACACAATTGCATCGTTTGTTTATAAAAATATGTAATAAAATATATAATAAAACATATGTACATTTATATTTTATTATAGTTGTAATGTTGTATATAATTTTAAAAGTTTATTATTTATGGTATTACACTATTACTAACATAATAGTATTATATAATAACTTAATAAGCATATTAATAATTTATTGAAGTAAATAAACGAAATAGCTATTAAATATGTTATGATTCACAAACTTGACAAATAAACTAATCAGCTCAGTTGGTTAAGAGTTGAAGGTTGTTATGTGAGGTCTCTCATGTTCCAATCACAACATAACTAAAATCTTATATTTTTTTTTAAATATATATTTGTCTAAACAGACTTTGGGCCCATTTTGGGCCTAGCCCAGCCCGGCTCTCCAAGCCCGCAAGTCAAAGCCCGATGGGCATGCTTTGGGCTTGTGTATTAAAGTTGAAGCCCGGCCCGGCCCAAAAATTCTATTGGACTTCTATAATTCAAGTCCAAACCCAATCCGAACCCGAAAAATTTGGACCGGGCTAACCCGGCCCGGCCCATTGCCAACCCCTAGTTTCAACTTAATTTTTGGGAATTTCGTAGTAACCCACCATGGTCCAACCGTACAAGGCTTACCATGTACCGAGTCAATGTGACTTTCTTTTTCAAGGTAAACTTCCAAACAGCCAAAATGTCATCACATCAGCCAAAATGTGACTTATTTGTTGTTGTTTTTTAAATTAATAACATTGTTTTAATTATGATTATAAAATTTACTCCAAGCCCCAGACTTTTTAGGTATTCGTTATGAATATGATGGGTCAGAAATAGCTTTGGGGTCATCTAAATAAGTTTAAGATTAATTAATGGGTTGAATATTTGAATTGTCAAAGTAAATCCTTCACTATTCTGAATGTTCCAACTTCCAAGAACATTACCTTAGACTAATGCAATTATAGTCTAGGCTATATATACATTAATTTATGACCTTTAATATTTGTATTTGCCCTTTTTTTTTTTTTTTTTTTTTTTCTGTGTTCCTTCCTAGTAGTTCTTACATTTACTTGCAAACTAGTTGGTCATTTGAAAAGTCGGATTCTCAAAATAGTGGATGTGGGACGCACTGTTTGCGGTTGATCTTACATCATATTTTGAGAGTACATTCATATTTAAAAATTAAAATGTAAAACACTGTATTACAAATTTACAATATATAATGTCATAAATTTATTTATTTATTATTAATTAATTTTAAATTGAATTCTCTAAGTTTTATATAATATGTGTGAGTTGGATGCGCATAAAGTCTTTTATACATTAGTGACCAATTGTAGTTATGGAATTAAAAGGCAAGTTTATTTATTTTTGGGTAAAACTGGTGGCCTTAGGCCCAAAACAGAAAACAACAACAAAAACTAGCTAACTAAACGGCCTCTAGAGCGACCAATATAGTCATCAACCAGCAAAAGAACACACGCAGCAGGAGGGTGATCCAGGATATGCAAACCCAGATCAACGAAATGCATGCCCAAGATTTGCAAGCATGTCAGCCACACAATTTCTTTCTCTATAAACATGCACCAGCTTGCAGGACTAAAAGGCAAGTTTATTGCCACATACATATGTTTGTGATATTCAAGCAAGAGGGAACCAATCAACCAGCAAGGGAAATGGGAGTTTTGAGTACTAGAGGAAGTCAAGTCCCATTTAGACAATACCAATAATTTAGGATATGAACTTTACTAGAAGTTGCTTGAATTTTCCATTATATTCTCACAAAACGTCAAATATATATATATATATATTATGACCCAACTCAACCATTAATTCCTACCCCTAACAAATTAAAAACGGACAATTTGAATAGGTTAGAACAAATAAAGAAATGATAAGTAGGTATTGGGCTGTATCATGCACGGTGCATATATATATATATATTAACTAGGAGTGGTACTAAACAACAACGTATTAGCAACATTATTGAATCTCCACGCGCCCAATTAATTATTGAGCTGCAAGGAGCCTAGATAGGACCATATCACCTAAATCTTTAAAAAGTGTACTGTAGTATACTAGTGTACTATACATATGTTCATATATGTTGAGAATATAGTTGTTTGTTAAACACACCAACACCTATGGACTAAAATACTTCCATGACTAGCATTTAACTAGTGTGCATGTGATGCGCTCACATATGATTATTTAACATGGAAGATATATAATATATATAGAGAGAGAGCGTTCTACAACTAATCGGTTGCATGTAAAGTTTTACCGCGCACTAATTATTCTTTTGAGCTCATTACATAATATGAATTAGGGCCAGTTTGGTATTGTTGTGAGAAAAAACAGCTATGAAATAAAGTCAGCTGTAAAGTAAAACAGTTGAGTGTTTGGTAAATTATGTTTTCAAAAGTGCTGTAAGTGCAAAAAACAGTATCAAAGTGTTTGGTAAATGTTAATGTAAAAGTGCTGTGACTGTGTATAATTATTAAAATGGACATGATGCTGAAAGTGTCTTTCACTTATTTGTTTGGTAAAACTAAAATATTTTTTTTACTTATTTTTTAAATTTGTGGCTACAAATTTTTATTAGCATTAATTTTTTTAAGAACAACATTATTAAATAAGTATTCCTATTATTTTTTTAAGTATATTATAATTTTAATCGTACAAATAAAATATCATAATTAATTATCACAATATAAAATATAACTCACAATGGACATATTGTTTAATTGAAAATAAACAAATAAAAATTATAGAAATTAATAAGGGTAGTATGGGTAAAATAAAATTTTATTGTTGTTGTGATTCACTGCAGTTTTCAAAAGCACTTAGAAACCTGCTTTCTGTTTTTGCTGTGGGGAGTTGAGAATTGTGGGGGAAAGCAGTTTTTTATTTTTTTACCAAACACCAAAACTGCTGTAGGTGATTAAGAATTGTCATCCACAGCAGCTTTTGGGTTCTCCACCGCAATCCCAAACGGGACCTTAATCATTTTTTAGGCCCTATTAAATTAAAGATCATTATTATAAAAATTAAACCAATTAAATCATATTTAAAGTTTGACAATATAAATATTTTATGTTTTAAAACTATGAAAGACTCATATTATAAGATTATATTGTGTGATAGCTCAAAAGAGCAATTAACTTTATATTATCCTGTTAATCAGTTAGTTTTAAGGCTATATATTTATGAGTATGTTTATCATTTTTTAAAGAGCAAATTACAATTTAATATCTCAACTTTACGTGTTGTTTCAATTTAGTACCCTAATTTTGAAAACTTGCAAAAAAATACCTCAACTTTTATTTTGTGTCAAAATAGTACCTCCGTTAGTTTTTTTATCAAATAAACTGTTATCTGCTGACGTAACAAGGGTATTTTCGTATTTTTCTCCACATTTAAAAAATAATAATATTTTTAAAAACTTTTTAATAAACAAAATTTTAAAATAATTAAAAAATTTNCTGGGATTGGGTGGTGGGGGGGAAAATTTTTAGAAATTTTTTAATTATTTTCAGAAATTTTTTTAATTATTTTAAAATTTTGTTTATTAAAAAGTTTTTAAAAATATTATTATTTTTTAAATGTGAAGAAAATGATGAAAATATATCTGCCACGTCAGCAGATAATGATTTATTTGACAAAAAAATTAACGAAGGTACTATTTTGACACAAAATGAAAATTGAGGTACTAAACTGAAACAACACGTAAAGTTAAGATATTAAATTGTAATTTGCTATTTTTTAAATTATATGGCTATCGGCTAAGATGCATTTTGGATCTTGTGTTTTCTTTAGTTCTAGGTGTCTTTTTCTTCTATATTTGTTTTCATGCCAATCCAATAGGAGAACTTAGGGGTGACGTGTGGATTATTCAAATTGTTGAAATTACAAGTTGATGGATTCGATCCAACAACCGAAATAAATTATACACTCATAGACCCTTCAAAACTAGCTAGAGTGAAACAAGCTGCAGGTAGTCGTAGCTATATATATATATATATATATATATATAGCCGGTAAATGAACAACTAATCAAACAAGCTAGCATTATGAGCACTAATTAGCCTGAAACCTACTTAATCCGAATTGATGAAAAAGTGTGTAATTATGAATTAGTTTTAGTTTTCCTTTTTAACAAAAATAAGAGTGAGTGCGTACTATGTGTGTAAATTAGAATATTGAATCCAAAACTAATCGATATATTAAATAAAAAAAATCGAAATCTTACTTATATATTGTGATGCAGGGCTTCAAACACCAAATACCGGCCATGTGAAATTTATAGTCTCAAACACTATGCACAATAATAAATACACAATTAATTGGACCAACACAAACGCCCAATGGTAGTTGCAATTAATTACTTGCTCGCAAATTTGTGATGTATATATTGAGAATAATAATTAAGAAATAGTAGTGTGCAGCATCATGGTTTTGAACTCCTGAAAATCAAGCTGGCCATCCAAGTTGGTGTCGTAAACGTGAATCATATTTCTGCAGTCTCGGCTGCTATTCTCCTCCAAAACTCCCAACCTCCTCAACACGCTCTGAAGCTCCTCACATGAAATGAAGCCATCCCCATTTATGTCATAAACATTGAATGCCTTCACAAGGTCACTCTCATCCTCATCTTCATCATCATCTTCATCATCATCTTCCTCATCTTCATCATCATCTTCCTCATTAATACTATCTTCATGACCATCGACACCGCCACTGCCGCCAACATCATCCTTGTTGTGTTTATGGGGTGACGTGGATATGGACTTGTAGAAGAACAAGAACTCGTTGAAGTCGAGGCTCGGTTTGCCCACCAGGGCCTCGAGCTCGTGCAGGCTGAACTGCACGCCTATTCTCTCGAGGAGCCAGTTGAGCTCCTCGAGGCTCACGAGCTTGTCCCCGTTCTTGTCGAGCTTTTCAAAAATCCGGTGCAAGTCATTAGTGATTAGGGGAGACATTATGTGGATTGTTGTCATGCAAAGGGACTAACACAACATGCACATCTATATGTATATTGAATGAATAGGGTTTAGGTTGTTATGGTTAGAAAGGTTGGGTTGGGTGGTATTTATAGGTGGATATGAGTTTGGTCTGTTTGTGCTCTGCTTGTACGGGTGTGGACCGTGTGGGTTGTACAGAAGATATGAATTAAAATTTTGTAATCATATATAATGTGGCTCAGAATGGTCAAGCGTTGCAGGAAGTTTCGGGGTTATGGTGCTGAAAGAGACGTATGGGGTCATAAAAATATATTCCATTACTTGTTGGTTTTAAACACGTACTTCCAAGAAGTTGAATTCTCTCTCGTCCATAATTTCTTAATTGGCGTGGTTCCAGAATATTCCTCCCCTCTCATGAATAATCTCTAGCTAGTGAAATTAGAAGTTTTGCAATGAGAAAGAGTACAAGCAAGGAACCGTAGTTAAGATGTGATATCAGTGCCATCGAATAGGCTCAAAATCATCATGCAAAGCCAATATTAGAATTGCGGTAATTTTTCGGTGCGATCGTCACACCATTAATTACGTGATGTTTCTAACTCATTTATGTTATAAAATAAGTGGACGATTTTGACTTCAAAATCTTAAAATTGAATCAATAGTTTAGTGGAGTAGGTTGAACTATTACTAAAACACATGTTGTAGTATTTAATGTGAAATCTTAGCTGTTGAATTTATTCAATGATTAATTACATTTATGCGTATCCTATAACGCGTCTCATTTCATGCATTACAAATTCATAAATGTGATTCTATATACACCCAAAAAGTATTATGAATATATCTTTTTTTTTTTTCTCACAAACTAATAAATTTATAATACACAAATAAAATTATAAATAAAAAAACAATATATTTGTTATGTGAACAAAAAAACAGGCGGTATCTATAATTTGAAAAGGAAAAAAGAAAAGTAAAAAGAGTGATGTTTGTGGGTGTACTCGTGTATCATGCTTCATGGCATTATTGTTCTTTTGAATATTTGATGAAAGTATCAGGCAATTGTTTTGGACAACAAGGCTTATCTTTCAGTTGGCGTCAATGAGGGACACATGGCTACTGGTAGATATGAGAGGTCAGGACACCCAATGACTAAACAAACTACTAAAACTTGGGTTGGTGCTTGGTCGGTTACTTTGGTTGCATATGCACAAAAACACATCACTCACTGAGTCACTGACCGCCCAAATAAAAAAGAAAGTTAGACAATTATTTTCTGAGGAAAATTAATAATTTTGCTCATGAGTTTCAGCTCAAGTAAAACGAGTTTGTCTTTTCTTAAAGATATTCATTTTTATATTAAAAAAAATGAACAATTTCTAGAACGGCACAATGAAGTAAGCATGAAATTCTTTAATGAAAGAATCAGCGTCGTGAATCACGAAGCTTCTATTTTATTTCTTTTTGCGAAAACCAAACATAGTGTTATGCAATCGTCGGCAACCGTCGGTACGATACTATGGGTGAGGAGACGTAAACCAAACAAAGTGTTATGCAATCGTTGGCAACCGTCTATACGATACAATGGGTGAGAGAGACGTAAACCAAACAAAGTGTCTGCAATCGTCGGCAACCGTCTAAACGATACAATGGGTAAGAGAGAGAAAGAGAGAGAGAGAGAGAGACATGAATTCAACAATAAGTCTATGAAGAAGTGAAAGTTTTCACCTTCCAGTCTCCAAGCAGAAGTTGCAGAGGCTCACAGGACTTGTTGATCAGTTCTTCTCCAGCTGTTCAATCTTGTTGATTTTGAAACCCCTTATCCTCAGTTCCTCTGGCACTGAAGTATCTTTGTAATCAACATTTTCGATGGTCCAGCCCTTGTTCTGAACTGAGCCTTCCACTTGTACCTGTTAAATGGTGGTGACAGTATTAAAGCATAAACAGAAATCAGAATCACATGTTTAAAAAAGAGTATCCAAGGTGTTTATTTGCCACATATCTTCACATACGTACCTCTGCATCATCAGCAGCATCAACAACAAGAGCCCCATCCAAGGAGAGATCCTTGACAAAGACATTACGGCCCTTAATAACCATTGTAGACCTCTGAGAAATTGAACAATTTCCACTCACTTTGCTTTTTACACCTGTAAAAGTGGTGGCCCATTTCGGTTTCCATTTGATACGAGGCCACACTTCCACTTGTTGCCCATTGAACACCTGTTGTACCGGATCTGCTACTTGGACTCCAGCCTGCAAGGCAAGAAAGTAATTAAAAATCCAAATTCAAACCACTGGATCAGCTACTTGTGAAGAGCAGATTGAAATAATAACAGAAACCATAGCATCATGAAGTTCAATTAAAATACTAGTCTTAATACAATTACCTTTCTGAGAATGAGGCTGTTTGCACGATAAACGGCCATTTCTCCAGAAGTTGCACTATGATATGGATTTCCCTTTGGTACCTTCAGTTAGATTCAAGCATACAATTAGAAATACAATCAAACTGGCAACCCCAAATACCAACCCACTATTGGGAAAATAAGAAAGGACGATTTAGCACCCGAGTTCCTAAATTGTCCTTATCACGGGTTCCATAAAGTTGGCTGAGCTTGTCAAACAGCATAAAATGAACCACTGGAAACAACTTAAAGGGTACTTAATATCCACACCTTAGCAGCATCCTCAGGGTTGTTCTTCACAGGTGCATAAGCAAGCCAGGGTTCCATTACCTAACCGGTGACATAACAGCTTGTTAGTTGAAAAATATGAACATCAATAAGGACAATACCTCAAAACTGAAAATGCTGCTACAATACTATAGGGAGAGGCTATTCCTTTTTTCTTTTCTTTTCTTTTTTTAAGAGAGGGACAAGCTGTTCTTATAAATAAAAGACTGCATCCATCTTGCACCTGCAAAAAAAAAGAGGACCACATCCATAAAAACACCTAAATACAATCTTAAGCCTGAAAGAAATTACCGTGAATCCCACCCTGGCAGATGGAGGCAAAGTTTTTGGATAGTCTTGCATCATACACTCTAACCGAGTCGAGGACTTGAATGAAGTCTTACTAGCATCTTTGTATCTGCAGTAAGATGAAAAATACTAGATAAGATGATGTATAGTGAAAGCAAAGAATTTCCAGGACCACCATTCTCATGTACCAGCAGTCTAGCATGTACTTTCAGAATAAGAGAATTGAAGAATAGATATTCATATATGTTGAGATTTAGAGGAAAGGTATTTAGTTCTGGATTCTGGAGCAATAGTTCCATCATTATGTTGATATTCATATTTGTACGGGAACAATTTACTGTCCATATTATCACTAACCTTCTCCATTTTATATGGAAATGGAGAGGCGCCAGATCCTATTACCTAGACATTCAGAAAGTCAAATAATTAAACACCAATCACATTTCCTTAGTGTGCACATGCATAACCATAGAAAATTTACAAGCTATGATTCATTTGACTAACCCATGCAATCAGTTGGTCTGTTGAAGTATAGTTACAATACTTGTTCAGCATAAGTACCCAAGCTGACATTCTATACTAGCATGATTTAATTATTTGAAGGAAGATGCAAACAAACTGAAAGAACCTTCGAAGATTAAATGAATCTCTTGAAAACTTGATCTCTGCATGGAATTAAATAAACCATAATAGATCCCCCAACAGCAGAAATATTGGACGTTCTAATAAAGAGAAGACTTACTTTGGGTTAACAAACTCCTTTATGGCACCTCCTGTTTTTGTGAGCTCCTCAATGTATGGACCAAGTTCCAAAATTAGCTGCAAATGAATAAATAAGTAATAAATTAAGGCTTGATCAAGATATATTTGGTTCACTATCATTGATACTCCCAATTGTGATGATATCTAATTATATGTCAACTTCAGAAAATTTTTGTTAAAAATATGAGCTGTCAAAAATGATGGTAATTTGTCATACACATAACAAAGTCCATATATTTGTGTGTTTGTGAGAGAGAGAGAGAGAGAGATGAACAAAAGAAATTCAATATGTAAGAGATTCGATAATAGAAACACTATTTATAGTATTGAGTAACGATGCCTCTCTCTAAGTAATGGCAGGAATTTGAACAAACCGCTGATGGCTAGAAGTTTTTTCTTTTTTTTGGTGGTTCTTTTTTTGGTGGGGTGAAGGAATGTAAATATCTGCCAGAAGATTACTTGGTTGATATTCCCAGGGAACGGAGAATAGCCGGTCTCACAATTGACATCACCATCAGGATTTCCAGTTGCTCTAAGCAGAGGATCAAGCTGGTTGTACTCCACATTGATCACCATTGTCCTCCCTTAAGTAAGTTTTGAAGATGAAGACATAAGTATTAACTTTATAATCATGGAAAACACATTTGAATATAATTGTTAAAATTTTTATATACCATGATTCATAAAGAAATTCAGGGGACTATGTGACTAAAGTTATAGAAGCTAGCAGTGTAGATTCAAAATATCTAGAATGCCAGACAGACATACATCTACGCGTGCCAAATACCTAAAAGACATTAAAACCTCTTTTAGAGAGATAGTAATCCTTTTATCCTCGTGACTTTTAAACTCCAAATGTTCAAAGAGAGTATCATAAGAAGCAAATAAATTTTTCCTCATGATTAGTGAAATTAAGTTCCAGTCAGTTTTCTCTTTATCAGGCAGAAAATCAACTAAAAAATTTGTGACTCAAATAATGATCCCACAGATGTGATTGTTATTAATTTCACAGCCAGACTTCAGGCCGATCAACTTAAAAGAAAAAAAGGGAGTGGTCAGAAACAAGTTGATTCATCTAAAATATTAAAAAACTTGCATAAATCAGTTAACGTTGTGCAACTATGGTGACACAAGCATAAGCATAAATCACTAAGTAGAGAATAAAATAAAAGTGAATTGGAATAGACTGAAAGATAATTTAGTCAAAGACATTTGAAAATAGCTTAAAGCAATGGCAGCCATCATACGAGTTAATAATTCCAAACCTAACAAGAGGAAGAATATCATAATATATTTTATAAGGAATTGTGCTATATACCATCAGCATGAGTAAGTCGAGTAATTCCTCCAATCGCTTCTTTTGCTTTGCGTGGAACTGCTAGGGAGTTAACATGGTATTGTCTGGTAGAGCTGACACCCAATGCTGCTGGGACTGCCTACAAAACAAGAGGTGTATGGGTTTCTGATCGTACATCTAACCAAAACTCCTCAAATAAGTAGAAAAATGTAGATGAAACCATTAAAGCAACAGACATTGAATAGAAGTCCATTTGTATCTTGGAAGAACAGAACCCATCTCAAACCAGCATCATGCCTGTAAAATGATACACAATCACATATCATTATAGTAAATATTTCCATGCAATATATCATATTAATGTCACACATGCAGAACTTATCTATTACTACAAATTTCTAAAGGGTAACTTAAGAGTTCAGCCTTTAGACTCTTAGAAGCAAATTTATAAATAAAGCTACAGTCAGTTCAATAATCTGGACCAATATTTTATCAAATTATGTTTTAAGATTGAAGCACCATAGTAAAGTTAAAAAGAAAAAGAGTGTAGATGTAATTTAGTATTATCTTTGTCTCATTAGGCAGTCATCAGTGTGTCAGAATATGTAGCAGCTTCATATGTGCTAAAGAACAGAATGTAAGAGTTTTAACCACTACTCAGTTATCCAGCATGGGAGCACACACAGAAGATCAATTAACATATATCTCATATATTTCAGAATCTAAGACATCAATATTCACAATTACAATTATAGTTTTTCAAGTAAATGCATATAAATGAATATGTACACGCATTCAAGGATTCCATAACTTAGGTAAGCATTCATGACATACCAAACTTTTAGAAGGCCACTAGAGTAGAGTAGTGAATGCACATCACCATGTCCATGAGGTTTGGTCTATCACAAAGAGAAGGGGAAGAGAAAACAGATAATTGAATATTTATGGAAAAAGTGATTGCAAAGTTCTTCAAATCTTTAGTCACCAAAAATATAATGATTAATTACATATATGAGTAATTTATACCTGAATGTTGTACTTGTTGCGTGGGTCCACTGCAAGCCTGGCATCATTATCATCTAAGCATGCAACTTTTTCCTGTAACAAACAGAAAACTTTAACATTCTAAAGAATTCATATCACATCTGCAATGATCTTTCTTCAAAAACACAGTTAATGACCATTATGCACCTGCTTTAGAAGCTTTACTTGAGTAGGTTCCATTCCAAAATAAGAATTTGATTCTAAAAGCTCAACTGTACGAGAATGTGTGTCATCTGATGTCATTATAACCAGAGGAATTTGTGTTCGGCTTTCACCTACATAATTAAGAAGAAGCACTGATGCTTAAAAAGGCAAGAAAAATTAACGAAGCAATTTAGCACAACAATCACCTTCATGGAGAATTCTTAATATAGCGGCCTGAGTCGCCTAACAATAATTAACTACCTTTTTAAATAAAAACCAATCACTTTGAAACTATTCTACACCAAATAATTATTATCATCATGTATCTGACATATAGAGAAAATAGTATTAGTGAAAGTTGAATGGCTTCCTACTGTTGGCACCATGTTCTCTTCTCTACCAAGTGACACCTCATCATCTCCTATGATATAATTCCAGAAGACACTTCCCTTTCATTATATCTCAAATATCTAATTTATTTTCTTATCGGTTTTCTTTTTTTCTGAGATGACCTATATATATATCTACAGGTCATTGTCAATGTCCCAAGATATGAAGCACAAGTGCACATATGGAGTATTTAACGCAAAGAGCTAAAGCTTAGAACCAGATCTATATCACCTATCCCAGAATGCTGCTCTCATACAAGCTCTGGGCGGACATTGGCTTTTGAAGATCTAGTATTTCAGATTCATGATATGTTATAAAGTAGAAATGGGGAAATGACATCTTAGCTTTTAAGGCAGCATCCTACAAACTTTAACCATGTATTATGTGATACTGTGCTGGTGACAAACCTGGTGAGAGTTTACAGCTAGCATCTTGAAGAGCCAGAATTGATTCAATGTAATGCTGTAAAAAGCATGTTCCTGTGGTGGTCTCTCTCGGAAGAGCCACCTGAAAAATGTAAATCAATAGGTTAAACATGTTGGGACTACTTTTAATCAATAGGCAATAGTTATCAGCTGCATTACTAGTTTGGCATTTTTTCAACAAAAAGATATGCTTTCACATGAAGCCACTTGCATCTACCTAACCAAGAAAATGAGATACTTGCACACTAATTTATCAGATGAATACCTGATTTAATCATGGGAAACTTGTACATGTTTAGCCACAAGGCCAACAATGCTTGATGTTATGGGAATATTTTGTGAAGAATTATGTTCATAAGATTAATGTAGCAAATCTCAAGAATGTCACAGATAGATGAGCAATAGTACATAAAAGGCACAACAAAATGCAAATGCATCAGTGAAATGCTTAAAATAGATCCAACAAGTAAATGATTCAGAAGCTAATCTGACTGTGTTCAATGACAATAGGGTACACTTGACTAAGAAGACATTTAGTTCAGAAGGAAGATGCTACATGGAAAAGATGCAAGTCAAGAAGAAGATACTTGAGGCTAGAAAGAGGGGAAAAAAAAAAAAGGTAATCCAATAAGGAGAGAATGGGTAATGCAGACAAAAATAATTGGTAAAAAAATTATGTTAAGTTGTCTTGATTGATGAAATGCAGTTAAAAATATTGAAATTCAAGGGAAAACTAAATGCCCATAGTTGACAGTAGATTCTAAACCTTAATTCCATTGTATCCCAGACGTTCCCCAAGTCCACCGGCAACAAGAACAAATGCAGCTTTCCGAACTTCTTTGACACCCGTCTCCTCAAAACTGATAAAGCTATCATCACCAAAAGTCAAGGTTTCACCTGTTGGAACCTGAAAGGTCATCGCTCAAGTATCAGGTTTTAGATTTTCCTAAGAACTCTGAATTGGAATGACATGCTATGCTGTACTCAAACAGAAAGGATGCAAAGACACAATATGCATATTTTTCTATCTTCAGAAGCAACATGATGTCATTGGAAAACAAAAATCTCCATAATTATCCCTACATAAAATGGAAACCTTGATAACCAACTTTCTCTTAACAAAATAACTAGAGCTTCTCTTAAGTTTTGACAAAGGCAGGGAGCAGAGTAATCAGGGAAAAGCAAAAAGAATTGTTGCTGTAATAGATACACTGTTATCCTACATTACTACTTTGATTGAAAAGTGTACAAGCCAGCGCATTGATATGTTATTTATCAAATGAAGTCATATGGATGGATGGTTTTATGCCGATCATCCAGAATATCAACTTGATCCAACATGTACATATATATAAACACACAGTCAGCTCATATTGGATAAGATGTTCACTGTTAAGCTAGCCTTAGGTAGGGTAAAAACTGTACAATATTAAAATTTAAAATGCACAAGTAATTGATATATGTTTGCATATGAGACCTTTATTCACTTACAGAAGGTGTGAAGCCATCAAATGGATTCTTTCCAGCTTTTGAATCCGCTAAGAGTTCTATAGCTATTTTGATATATGATGCCAACCCCCCGGGATAGCTTGAGTTAAGCCGAGTCACCTGTAGTGAATTTTCAATCAGAAGAGTATTGCCAACAAAAACCTTGCCTAAGAAACCCAATAGCAAAAAAATATTTTCAAGAAATAATCCCCTTTTAGAGTTTTAGGGCAATGGTGTTATCTAGCATAATTTGATTAATAGATCTTTTACTGAAACCGAAAGAAATGAAAACACACTTACTATGTAGTATGTACTGTCAACATATTTAATCCCAATGCTTAAATCACGAACACATTATTGGCTTTTTATTTTCTTGTTTTCTTTAACTCTTTCTTGCTTTATTTTCTTGGCCAATTATTATTATTAGTTTTTTTATGGAACCCACTTTGTTCCAAAGCTTATTTTGCATATGCTTTAATATTTTGTTATTCCTTCTTTTCTCAATTGAGTTGAAAGGGGACACCGTACAAAAGAGATGGAGGTTCCACTGTCCAGAAACAGTACCGAACTCTGACTTTGATCCAAGGCCTCCAATTTTGCGCAACAAAATTCAATCTCAGATCCGAAAAAGAACAAAAACTTCTACTCAAACAGAGACAAAAAAAAAAAAAAAAACCAAACCTGATCGAAAAAAGCTTTCTTTTCATCATCTTCGACTCCTGGCTCCGCCCAATGCTCAAACAAATGGCTCTGTCCCGTTTCCAACAGGACCTTCGCCAGCTCAATCTACCAAACACTACCAAATTCAAATCAGAAGCTCAAAACCAGTTCAAAAACGCAACCAAACTGCTCACACAAAAATCCAAAATTGTTCGTAAGCGTACCTGTTCGGCGGAGAGAAGGTGGAGGTTTTTCTGGAGATTAGGCGCGGACGACGCGAAGCCGGCGTCGATGGCGAGCTTCGCGAGGTCGGAATCGAGCGCCGAAGCCATTGTTGGTGTTGAAAGTGGAGCTTGCTAAGCGGTGGTGGTGGATGTTCTGTGTTCGATGAAAGTCCGGCGAGAGCGGGAGACTGAGGAGAGGTGGAGTTATATACGTAACGACAGAGTAGAGGAGTGTAGCCTTTTATATAGGCGCGGTAACTCAGTGTTGATACGGGTGTTAGTTAATTCGGGCCCACCGTTTGCGTTGTTCTCTGTGTCTGACGTGGGCGTGCATTTGACGCCGCTGTTCTCATCGTCCAAACAATTAATTCCGATGCTTTCTTTCTCTCTTTTTTCGACTTTATTTATTTATATTTTAAAAGATTGCACTAGAATTATTCCTAAATTAATCATCTAAGACTAATATATGATGGCGAGATACATCATTTTTAAAATAGTGCGAGGTTTTATCTCAAAATAACTTTATAAAACTTAAAAAAATATCTTAAATAATATATTGGTAGACAGTTTTTTATGATGTGTAAGTTAATTATATTTGATCTACAATTTCTAATATTGAATGCTCATTGAACACAATTTTGGTTTCAACAATGTTACACTTATTACATTTTTATATCACAATTTCATACCATCTTACATGACATTTATACATTGGATACTAAAAATTAAAAAAAATATATAAAAAAAAAAATATGCTTCCAGTAAAGTAATGACACATTAAATAAAATACAAATGTGAGAAAAAAAATATAGGACAACTACCATTATTGTTTCGGTTTTAAAACTCGGACGGTTTAATTCAAGCATAAGCAAAGCGGTGCAGTGTTCAAGGTCATCATCGAGCTCGTTTGAGACTGGACTACTATCACCTACAATGGGGCATGTCACTTTATGATAAAGGATGACGGTAAAAGCTTCTCTTTTGCTTTTGCTTTTCTGAAGGGACCTTTTTATTTCGATTCACTCGAAGGGCCATCACCATTAACTCCAAATCATTAAGGGGGCCTCCCACCTTAATGCCATCAAATGGGAGCTTTGAGTCCCTTTTAGAAGCCAGGCTACCTCCGAAAGCAATATACACCTGGCCATTTTCCTGAGGGCATACACGGAATAGGCTCCAAAATTTATCCAAATCCAACTCAATTTCATAGAAGCTACTAGTCGATCAATTTCTCAAAATTTTACTATATCTATGAAAACATTCACCGCCACGTGTACTTCATAAAGAGAATGATTAAAGGTCAGGGACAATAACCAGCATTTTGATTTAATTCTAGTTTGATGCTAAAATTTGAAAATTAGGCTTTCTTTCCTGAAGGCTAGCTAAGAACTAGAGGGTTAGACGTTGATGCTAAAAATTGATACGTTCACAGCAACAGCATGGATCGACCTCTCATGATTTTGTAGGTCCCTTTAACTTTTAAAATAAAGCACTACAATGGGAGTTTACTTTACCTACGTAAAAGATGATCATAAACCCACACTCATGGACAAAGGTGATCATAATATACTCCTTCGATTCACCCATATTGAATATACTAAAAATCATCATAGCATGCAATATCTTAATTAGATAATTAGAGATACACCCAAAAGATATATATGACTTTCAATAAACCTTAAGAATTTTTTATTTAAAAAAAAAAAACTCATTTTAATGATGCCACTTTGTGCAATAAACCCCTTCGGCCGAAGACTAGTGGCAAGTGGTCCCGCGAAACTTTCAGAGAAGGGTAGCCTAGTGTGTAAGCACATCTATGAACCGCAGCAAACCCTTAAACGACCTATCTAAGATGAGGGGGGAGATTCTCAGTAGTTTTTATATATTGAAATTAAAAATCTTTGAATTTTACTCAAAGTCATGTATATATCTTGAGTGTATATCTAATTATCTAAACGAAAATCAATATGATTTTAAATAATTAGTGGGTCCCTGTTAGACATAATTAATTGCTTTTAAGTTGGCAATGACTTGGGTACATATCACTTAGAAACACACTCATAAGTCATAACTAAACTAAACTACGTACTCAAAGGTTGAAGATGATAGATCTCTGTCTGTGTTGGAAGTACTCCTCAATCACATTGACATGGTAGCAGTATAGTAGATCCCCCTTCACCCAACGCAAGTAAATTACAAAATCGTCCTTCATTTCCTTTTTATTTACATTTTTGTTGGGTCCGTTCCGTTATGCCGTTACTTGAGATAAGAGAAGGGGGGAGAATATGCTCATCCCCTTAATGGGAATATTCTCACCTCAACCGTTACCTGGTCTCCCGCCAATTGGCGACGCGAAATAAGAACTTGCGTTTACTTCTATGCATGTTGATTATTGAAAGCAATTTTTAATGTTATAGAGACAATGACGAAAAAGCCCTCCAATTATTTAAAATTTGATATTTTATGTTTTAGTCAATTATTTAATTTTACTATTTTTATATCTATTTATCTATTTATCTATATATCTATATAAGAAAAATTATATCAAAAAACTATAACTATATTTCTATTTTTAGTGGAGGATTTTATTTTTTTTATATTCAATTAAGGACTATAATTAAATATTAGTCTCAATCAAGAATTTTTCGTCAACTTTGTTATAACTTCCATTAATAATTGATTATTTGACAAGTACATGACTAATTTTAAGAGTAAAAGTGTCTATTCCTCTAAAAGGGTAAGGGTAAGAGTGACAATTGATTATTGTTAAAACTCAACCTTGCCCTTTGTTAATTAAAATAATAATAATAATTTGATATTTTGAGGGAAAAAATGTGAAATAGAATCATTAAAATTAAAAAATAAAACGAAATACAAAATCACACCCTTATTTTCAGCAATCCACTTCCCCCACAGCCTTTTTTAGGACAAATAAACTAACTAAGCGGGAAAGACCATTTTAGTTAAGTTTTAAAAAATTCCAAAAATATCCCTTACCAACTAAAGTTATAAGAGAAAACAATTGAGTTCACTAGAGATAAAATAGTAAAAGTCTAACATATGTGAAGATTTAAAATGAATTTCCTTTGATTTTTCTATGAGTTTTTTTAATTTCTACTTGTCTTTTATATATATTATGAAAAACGTATTTATATATGCAATAAAAAAAAAGGCGTCAAGAGGCTAGTTAGCTATGAGTGACGATTTGCGCGCATTTTGATATGCTAGTTAATTATAAATAGTAACAATTTGGACACGCAATGAGGAGCTAGTTAGTTCACATAAACAGGGGTGGACCAACAGGGGTCGGATGACCCCCAACGCCGATGAAGCCTTCCCTAGAAGCCCCCTACTTCAACGCCGGTGACCCCCCAACCGAGCAGCACGCCCACCACTTGTTTGCTGAATGCCCCCTCGAGCAACCTTCGGAGTGTTGTAGCTTTTGTGTTTTTATTTGCTAGTTAAGCCCGGCTAAAATGACGTCATTTTGAGCCATGCTTAATTTTTTTTTTTTTAATTATTATGCTCAAAACGACGCTGTTTTGAGCTAGAATTTAGGAAAAAAAAAAAATTAAAAGAAACCACATAGCCCAGTCCCCAATTCCAACCCGAGCCTCCCCCCAATTCCAAACACAACCTAAGTAATCCCATTTCCCCAGCCTAACCCCCAATCGTCGCCTACAGTCCTTGTCAAGTGCCAACCATTTGAAGCTTTACAGTTTACACTATAACCCCTAACCCCCGAGATAAAATTTTTAGATTTGTCACTGCACGCAAACGCCAAGAAACTAATTAGTTATTAATAGTGACCATTCACAGCCGTGTAAGAAAATAAATCAGTTAAGAACTTACGAATAACCACAATTCGCACCTCCAATAGTCTAGAACTATCAACTTTTAGTTTTTTTTTTTTTGAATTCTAATGTTTATTTTCATCATAGTTTTATAGAAAATAATTAAAAGTCTTATTAAAAAAAAAAGTAAAATCAAGGATTTTGTAGCCAGAAAGATCGAAACATTGTAAATTAGTAACTAATAGTCTAATATATCTTACAAAAACAAAAAAAAGAAGAGTAACAAATAATTATTTTCGTAAATTAGTAATTAGCTAGAGCCTAGAGAACATGCTTGTGTTCTAAAAAAAACAGGAAAAAAGACATCCTTGACTTGAGGGAGTAGCTATAAAGTACGCGACAGTCCCAAACACGACGTTGCTCGGCTTTCTCGTGTTGCTGTTGGGTTTGTTGTATTCTAGGATTCACTTGGAAGCTCAGTGCAGCTCTTAGATTTCACTCACTCTTTCCAATTCTTCCAACCAGGTTACCAAGAACATCCCAAATCCCCCTTTTGGTTGATGAGAAATCCCAGGTAACTTAATTTCTTTAGGCTAATTTAAAGTCGTAATCTTTTATGTTTGTTCTGTGCTGGGGGGTTTATTACTTGGTTCAAAGAAAGTGTAATAATTGGGATCGTCATTGATTTTTTTATTTTTCTTTCCCTGTGTTTTCTCAGCAACCAAACAGAGTTTTTTATTCCCTCGACATTAAAGTATTGTGGGCCACAGTTACAATGCATGCTCTGATTTCTGCTTTATTGATTTTTGTGTTTTCTTTTTTATGTGTTTTACGAAAACAGAAGCATGGCTTAACAGAGTCTCAGTCACTGACTTAGATGTATTGTGAGAGACAAAAGAGGGTTTCTTTGCGTTGATTGTTGCTAGATGGCGCATGTTTTGGTGAGAAAAAGGACTGTCAATTTCGATTGGGTAGCTGATTTTGAGGATGATTCGAGGCTTGCGAGGCGGAAGAGAAGGCGTGGGGCCAATGAAAGTGTTAGGAGAAGTAAAAAATATAATGCCCAGGTGGAAGAACAGGTGGATGAGGATTATGATATTTTCTTGAAAAGATTACAAGAGTATGGTGATCAAAGTCAAGATTTTTGTGACAATGGGTTGGTATATAATGGGGATGATTATCCGGATGACAGGCTAGTGGTTTTCGGTGATGGAAATACTGATATTAGGTCTTTGGATGATGGTGATAACAATGGTCATGTTAGGTCTTTGAATGATCGTCTTAATGATGATGATGTGGATCCTCAGTGTAAGATGTTCTTGGAAAATGTTAGGGCATATGGAAAGTCATATGCACTAGAGATTGTTTTAGAGAGTGGGATTACAGAAGTGATTCAGTATGAGCCGGGACATGGGTTACTACCAGATGGGCCCAATTTAGATACTCCAAAAACTTTGGAAAATTCTCAGGTGAAAGAGAAGACTAAAGTTACAAGAATTTTGAGGAATGGTTTGAATAGGGAAATGTTAAATCGCCTCAACAATTATACTCCTCGTTTGAACAAAGTAGAGTCTGAGAACCCAAGAGCTGTTAGGCGTCTTGTAAGGAATAAAAAGCGGGGAACTATGGAGAATTTAAAGGATATCCCAAAGAAGAAGAGTTCAGTGGTGAAGAATAATGTACAAGAGGAAGTGCTGAAAGAGAAAACTGATACTAAAAGAACTACGAGGTTGATTGCGAAGAAGAAAAAGATGAAGATAAATAGCCCTGACAAGTCTGCTCGTCTTTTGAATAATGAACAGATTGAGAGCGCCAACGAGAAAGCTGCAGATGGTCGGACAAATGGGCGTTCTAATAAAAGACCTGGTTCAGAGGTTGTTCATTTTTCTGAATCTGAATCTGATGCAACAGAGGAGACCTATCGAAGGTTTCTAACTGGTTATCAGAATGATGGTGTAAATGAGAAAGCTGCAGGTGGTAGCACAAATGGGCGTTCTAATAAAAGAGCTGGTTCAGAGGTTCATCATAAACGTGGGAGCAACCATAGAGCTGAATCTATAGTAACAGATGAGAGCTACCAAAGGTTTCTAGATAATCTTCAGAATGATGGTGAAAATTTGGTATATACACCCAAAAATGGTAGACCAGTGGTATATGAGAAGGATGTGGAGAGTTCACCGGATGTAGAAATTCTAATGGAAGGGAACCCATGTGACGGATTCAAGGCTGTATGCATCTTCTCTCCTTTCAGCTTTGGTTTATTTTTCTATTTTATGCTATCACATGCATACAAAGGCATGCATACTTGGATCTGCATGCATGCATATATATATAAATACATATAAATATATTCATGTGTGTGTGAGCTTTATTGGCTTGTGTTTTCTGAAATTTGTTTATTTCTGGCTGTGTCTACTGTTGATGCTTTGCAAATAAAAAGGTAGTGGATTTAGAGAGTGGGCAGTGCATTGAAAGTCCCGGTACAGGTCATTCCCAGTTTAGGAAGGGGATTATGAAGGATCTTAAAAGGCCTTACGACCAAGAAGAATATGACAAGCTCTTGAAAGAAGTTTATTGCAGAAAGCCAAAGTTTAAAGATAGAGATCTTCGTAGTGTAACAAAACAATGTATTGTGCAAGGGCAATTTGGAAAATCATATTTAGAGAAGCACACAGGTTAGTTTATAACTATATATATATATATATGCCATTCATTCCTTTTTAAGTTGTAAATTTATTTTTATGCATTGGTTTTCCCATGCTTGCAACTGTCAGTTTCTTTTCTTTTTTTTTTGGTACATATTAGGTACACTTCTCTATGAAATATCTTCCATTTTGATAGCAGTCTAAAATCTTTCTTCTTTTTCTTTAAAAAAAAAAATAGAGATATTAGTCTAATGTCTATAATCTGCTTTTATCAAATTTTTAATTGTTGATGAGATGAACTTGTAATTTCTCACTGTGCACCAAAAAAAAAAAAAAAAGCTTTTATAAACAAATTGTTGAAAATATCACTATCTTATGATGGCCATTTTATTTTTCCATCTTTGCACTATTATTCTTTAGTGGGAATATTGGAATACCTGGCCAACCAACTGTTATGAGTCATTCAGAATTTTAAATAAAAAATGACTCCTTTGATGACTACAAATGATTTCTGGCTTTTTCATTATACTGGCTAGCTAGTTGTTTTGCCATTGTTTCTTTGAAGTTCATGTTTTACATGCTACTTTGTACAATTTACCAATTTTGCATCCTTTCAATTTGATTGTATTTTAGTTTAATTAATTTGTTTTCTAATATTGCAGGCCTGGCAATAAGGATTGATGAAGCTAAAGGCAATCACCCTAAAATTTTGAATCTCTTGCGGGGATTTTTTTACTGGTTGAAGGTACGTTCCTTCATATTTTTGTAGCATATGTGGTTGGTACAAGTTTTATCTTGTTAGCTTGGTTCAGGTGTGACCTTGTTAGCTTATATATTGTTAATCAAACCATCCATTAGGAAAAGGATTGGTGAACTTTGGCAGTTGCTAGTTAAAGTTCAATTCAGTGATGCACAGACTTCGTTGGGGTTGATTGCGATTTTTTCCCAATTTTCACACTTTCAATACCCATGTTGAAATAGACTTCTGTTTTTAAGGACTGGGGATCATATTTCATTTGTTCTTGGTTCATTCATGCGCATGGTGTGTGCACACATGGACTGTGTCTTTAACATTATTGTTTCTATATTGGTGTATGATTTTGCATGTGTTACTTGGCATGTCAGGGTTTGTGTTGTGTGCATGTACATTTCCATGTATGTTATCCCCAGTGATGATTGTTGCATTCATGTGTAATAGCATCTTCTGATTCGTATAATTGTTGTAAATTTTTTCAGAATGGGCCCCAGGAAGGAAGCTTCATGCCATGGAACGACCCATCATGTTTGAATATGTTGCCGCCAGGTGATAAAGAAAAAAGGTGTAAACAGGGGTTTTTGCATTAATCTTCATATTGCAATGGAAGCAAATCTGATGGGTGCAGTTGTAGCAATTAGGTTGCATGGGGTAAGATATTAGTGTGAAGATTGTTCTCTTTTGTTGTGGTATTTTGTTTTTGTGCTGCTCAGTGTGAAGGCATCATACAGTGCAAGTAGGCTGTTTGTGGGATTTTTGTACATAATGTGAAAAAATCATATTTGACTCTCTCTCTCTCTCTCTCTCTCTCTCTCTCCACATGAGTACTAACCTGCAATGATTAATGAGAGATGGAAGGGAAGACATTATCATTTCACAACCTAAAATATACATCCTCTTTGTCCAGCCACTGTGTCTGTGTTGGAATCTTATGATTGTACATCCTGAGGTTGTTGGATGTCATTGTTATTGAACATAACGCGAGGCTTGCCCATGCTGAAGTTAAGGACTCTTGCATCCATGTTGTATTTTATTTCCCCATCATATAGCAACTTCCTTATGTAGTGCTCTATGTCCGAACCAATCAGACGCAGAGTGTATTCTGTCAATGGGGCACCCTGATTTTCAAACCAAATATAAATGTCTCAGCAAGCAACAACTCAAAATTTAAGAAGTTATAGGCAAGAAGGATACAATTCACTTATGTTTCACAAACAGTGGTTTTGAAAGTCGGGGAAAATTGTGTTAATATACAATTATTGGTCTATTCCTAATAGTTTAAGCTTTTGGGTCTAACGATTGGTAAACAAAGTATCATAACTCTAGTTGTAAGCGGTATGGACTTGAAAACCTTAAATCATCGTTCCCTACTTTGTTGGTTTGCAAGATACGTGGTGTGGTTGTACCTATACCTATATGTTTCAATGCATTTCTCTCTCTCTCTCTCTCTCTCTCTCTCTCTCTCTCTCTCTCTCTCTCTCTCTCTCTCTCTCTCTCTCTCTACATGTAGGATGAGGCTACACCTAAGAAAGGGTGTTCAGTTGATACACTTTGTTGGTTTTTTCTCTAGTAGTTTAAACATTTGGGTCCATTACTTATCTACCAAACTAATTGTGAGAATTGTCTAATGATTGAAATTGCTAAGCAAAAAAGGTGCAGCAAAATCGCAAATTTCAGCTTTGCTTTGCAAAATATGATATGGGTATTTAGCTTAAAAAAAAATGAACAAAGAAGATAAAACATATATCAAAGGGAAGGGTTAAATGGTAGTAATGGACAAGTTTACCTCATAGTGATCCACAAGCTCCTGGAAATAAGAGTAGACCTTATTGCAAGTTTCAGAGGTCCACACAAACTCATTGGTGGGGTCAAGGATAATTGTGAGCTTATCCATCTGTGTCTGATCAAAAGCACAGGTTACTGGGTCGATGTAGGCTGCATAAATTCTCACATGCCTTGTGACACTGCTAAGCCAGTCCCCTCCATATTCTCTGCCCATGTTCTTGCTCTTCACATTCACTTGTGGCTCCACTGGCCTTGGTGTAACCCCTTGTGGCTTCACTTTCTCTTTCTTTGCTTCTTGTTCTTCCTGCACTTTCAGTTCCTGTGATTCTTGGACTTGACCTTCCTGCTGAGCTGATATGAAAAAGTGTCTTCTCTGTCTCAGTTTCTTTCTTCCTCCAACATAACCCAACATGGAGAACTTTGCTGAAGCCATGTAAGAGGAAGTTGCTGCCATGACTGAATGTAATAACATAATGGCTTATGGACCAAACTTCTCAATCTTTTATGTAGTTTAAAGAATATTTGCTTTTAGGTACCAAATGTTTGGGAAATGGTGGTAAGGCCAATGGGCATTGATCCACGTATTTATGAGGATAAGGTTTCTTGTTTTATTAGACTGGGAGCTTCTTGTGTGTGGTGAAAAGAGAACAGAAAATTAGCAGTCATTAGTTGGACAATTCCTCTGATGCTCTCTTTACACAATACATCTCTTAAATTGGGTTTCAATAAGCTACTTCATTAGGACTGTAAGACATTAACATTTCATGGGCCTTGCACCTTTTATTTATCTTTTATCTTTTTGGGTATTTAACTTTAACTTTATCTATTATTATAAAGAAGCCTTCTAAACCTTGACATGCTATAATTATAAACCATTTTAAACACTGTAAAGTAGGGGTGGACAAAACCCAATACAACCCGACCAACCCAACCCATTGGTTGGATTGGTTCAGTTTCTAACACCCAATTTAGAGAGGTCGGTTTATAACTCGACCAACCCGACCTCAAATGGGTTGGTTAGCGAGTTGACGTTCCAAATAACAGATCAAACCCGACCCAACCCGACCCGACCTAAAAATTTTAAAAAATTAAATTAAATATTCATATGTTTAGTTTCTCATCTCACCTTGTTTAGAATGGTCAAAGACTCAAAGCAATGAGAACTCATCTCACATTCCCTAGTTTCATGGCCTATGTTCTTTAATATTATAATAAATTAATATTAATCTTTCACATGACTTTATTCTTTAATATATTAATATTAATGTTTCACATATATGACTTTCTTGTTTTACATGTGACTGTAATTATTCCATTGTAAAAGCAGACATGTATTGAATTGGGTTCATGTATAGAAAATAGAGACATTAATTTTATAATTTAAAGGGAGTTTCATTCATTTATAATTTGAGCCTAAATTTTAATTGTATTGAGACATGCCCAAACCGATCAAACCGACCAAACCAACCAACCCAATCCGACTTTAATTGGTTTGGTTTGGTTGTTTCACCTTCAATGAGTTGGTTTGGTTTGAAAAATTACTAACCCGAAGATATTAGTTTGGTCTACGGTTTGGGAGCTAAACCAAACCAAACCGACCCGTGTCCATCCCTACTGTAAAGTCCATGCAACACTGATAATTCAAGCGAATTTCAAACATGCTAAAATTATTTAATTTCCAAATTCTTGTAATGTTGATATACAATGTACAATGTAAAAAGAAAGAAACCTATATCCCCTAAAAAAAAGAAACAAAGAAAAAAAGAAAAGAAAAGAAAAAATCTATAACAAGAGTGACGTACACAGCTCTCCCTGTGTGCTATACAAAGGAGGGCCTAATAATCATTTTGCAGAAACATACTTGGGGAGAATATTTTACTCAACCACATCAACAATAAGCTAATTCCTACATAGCATACATAGCATACATAGCTCACATGCGTCCCTCTTGGGCTGCCAATGTCAAGAGATGTTCCTCTTCAGATTCCTATCCAATAATCGAACCGGTTTAATTAGCTCATCAAGATCATCCAATTCTAATTCTGAAGGATCACTGTCGTAAAATGTCGTTTGCTCACGCAGATCATTACTTTCACCGGCCTCCTCATCACTAACATCAATGCTGATAAAATCAGCAATTCCATCAACAACTATGTCATCACCATTTTGTGGACAGTGCTTTCCAGAAACTGTTCTGGGCTCAGAAACATTGATATCCTTGGAAACAAAGTAACGGCCCCAAGCATTTTTTTGTTCTCTTGATCGTTTCCTTTTCTTTCCCTTTGTTCGTTTTCTGGGGTGGTGAAGCTTGCATTTGGGCCCTTGGGGACAGGTTCCAGTTGCTTCAAAAGTGGGGCAGACATAGCTGTGCTTCTTCCGGCACTGTGAGGCAGATATATACTCTAGTTTACTTACAACTTACTCCAACATTAGCTTATGCTTGTTTGCTCAGAGAGAGAGAGGATTAATCAGGCATTAAATAGAAATCTAACATAATCATCTCTAATATTGTTAAAGAAACACTCATTCAATAGTATTATATTATAATAATCTATAACATTACAGTTTATGCTCATAATCTATAGTATTATTATGAACACATATGAAATGTCTAATATACCCGGGGTACACTACTCCCACTATTTTAGTGTACTTCCAATAAGTTTTCTCTCTTTACTCTCATCCTTCATCTCTCAACCCACCCGGCTCTCTTTGCAGGCACCCATCCTTGCCATTCTCACCCCTAACTCCCACCAATAGAGCACACATTGCATGTGCGCAGCCCCTCCTAGTAGTAGGTGATGAATAGGATTATCACATAAGGTGACAGTCATATACCCAAATCTGTACAGCTATGAGTTGATCTACCCAGTCATTGATAGGAAACTAGAATGGTGCTGGAATTTGGATTTTAAGTAGTTTTTCCTATCATATATCCAAATGAATGTTTAAAAATTTGTTACATGTACATATACAAGTTAAACTAAGAGATTGGCCTAAATAGTTAATATGTAGCAAGTGAAAAAAAAAAAAAAAAAAAAAAAAAAAAAGACAATCAGAGTTTTTATATTTAAGACAGTACCTCATTGCCATCGGCACAATAGCCCTTAAGAAATCCTTCACATGTAGATGCCTTTGGATTCACATTTACATGTCTGTAAGGGCAATTTTGATTGGTGCATAAACCTGCCAGGAAACCTGTCAGAATTCGGTATTTCCATTAATACCTTGAACAGAGGCACAATATTAGCAGAAAGCACCTTGCAAAAAGTAAGAACAGTCCGGCATTCTTTCTGGAATGACCTGCATGAAAATCAAATGATAATAATAAAAAGTAGTAACAATGGCAATTATTTAATAAATAATAATAGTAATAAATAAATAACAAATGGTAAACCTTATGAGTCAAATTGCAGTTGGGATTTGAACATAAACCATTCAGAAACTTTGTGCAGACTGCAACTTTGGAGGGGTCATGAATATAGGGACATTTTCCATCATCCTTGTTGCACTTCCCAAATCTTGTAAAAAATTGACAGTACTTCCGCTTTTTTGCCAAACGCAGTCTTGCAGTGTGCAAACTCCATCGAACTCTTTCACTTGCCAATATGCGAGTTCGTTTCTTTGGATCTCTAATAAGCTGATTACCATTGCCAATCCGCACATATCTGCCAATATGGGAATGCATTTATTTATACCCAACAACTTAAAAACTTTAAGAGTGGAATTATAATTTGGACAACACCGTCAATTGACAACATTCACATTTTCTTGTATTAATTGCAGTAATCTATCTAATAATAATATATCTTTAAGGCATAAAATAAAAAGCAACTTACTCATCATTGCCAATCACCAATCTCCTTGGAACATACGATCTCTTGGCATCCTTTTCTGGATTGAGCACAGAAGAGCTAGATGATTCGTCATCTACACAGAACATGAGAAAAGATTATATGACCAATTTGCCATTCAGATATATCAGGAGAAAGCGTGCATATGCTAAAATGGAGGGGGGAGGCTTCATTAAAGAAACCACTTTGAGGTCATCAATCACCTTAGACATATTCCTCCAAAATTTCAATATATACCTAAATACAATTCAAACAAGAATACAAAACACACCGTATAGTGTGTAGGCAACTAGGCACGTGCACATAAACAGTATAATTAACATACTAAAAAAATGTCCAATATACACATTGCTGTAATAGTCAGCAAGCTGTAAAATTAGTCAGAAATCAGAGCACACAAGTATCTTCTCTTCAGTCACTGTGTAACTAGATCTGACCATCTACTCGTAAGGGGAAAAGAAGATTGACAATTAAGAACATGCAGTGACCAGATCCAATGTCCATAAAAAAAACAAAAAAACTGTAAATCAAGCTTCTTTATGTATGAAATGATGAAAACATAAAATATTAAAGATATGTTGACAAGAACATATCAATATGCAGAAAAATTAATCAAGAGCAGGCCACCTGAAATCCTCTTAAGTGTCCGCCTTGAAGGATCCATTTTGTAACGAACAGAACCAATGCGGAATATACGTTTTCCTGTCATATCATCAGATAATAATCAAGTAAAACATACTTTGTGAAACCACACATTGAGGTCTACACCATATGCAACACAAGAAGCAAAAACTGCTCATGCATATCATATGGCTCTACATGTTCACCAAACTACACTGATTGACTTACCCGGTGAATTATTTCTAATTTTAGACCCAGAACTAATGCATGCAGTACCATTGTGTTCTCTTTTCTTCTTCTCTACTGCAGCAACAGCACGTGTAGCTTCCTAGACAAAGTTCATAAAAATAATTAAGGTGGAGAGTGGAAAAATGCTGTTTTTGACTTGAAAACCATTACTTAAGAAACAAAGGGATAACTTTAAGGTAAAAATAATAGCCTGCCTGTTTGTACCATAGCCAACTAACCTCATTAGCTTTCTTTGAGCGGCTTTCAATGGATTTTGACCATTTTAAACTAGACCCACCAACACTTAATACCTTGTACTTTCTAAGTGAAAATCCATGGGTTGATTTAGTGTATACAGTATCCCGCATTCTTGACAGCAACAATTTTTTACTGAAAGAAAAGATGAATATCTGATTTGCTTAAGCAACATACACAAATGTGATTAAATCTAATTGCGGGTTCAAAGCGAGAAAAAATCGCACACCTGATTGTTGATAAGGAAATGTAATTGGAATTGGAAGCCTGACGTTGCATGAAACTCTTCCAGTATCTTGCTCTTTTCCACGGAAACAGGTGAGGCAAAACCTTCTGATGGTCAAATGAAATACCATCATTGTTTGATGACTGGGTACCACGTGGTGTCCAGACCAAAGAGTTTTTCCTGGTTTTACTTGTCTTCGCAACAGCTGCAAATAGAAACCCCACTTGAATTTATCATGCCAACGAAAAACTAACAAATACCAATACATGAACATTTTCAGATTCCTCCAAAGGTAGTAAGAGATTTAAACACTAAGGAGGGGCCATAAGAGAATATCAAACTTGTAAAATGACACCATCATTGATGAAATAGGAAAATAACTCACGTTGGCAAAGGTCGCATATAAGAGATAAATGCATTTAACAGAGGAAAAGGACAAAATAGAGGAAAGAGAAAAACATTCCAATGCTTAAGTTAGCAGAAATCAACAAATGAAATTAATCAAAGCTACTTTTGGCCTGATGCAGAAAATCCATTTCAGAATTTTTGTTGATTCCCTCATCCATCAGTATAAAAGATAATATTGCTTAGATAAAACTTAATTGAACAAGTTCTAATAGCATACCCTTGTGTAATTGATTCTTGCTAAATGTTCTGCTGGGGACAACCTTAAAAGCCCTTTGCACCTCTGAGTTCAAATTGCCATCGGGCACTGCCTGTTTGGCATGACTTTCCAAAGAAGTCCTAATTAGCTGATTTTTGCGCCTCTTGTAGTAGCCATCAAAGGATGATGATTGGATCTTATCAGCATTGTGTATAGAAAGGTCACAAGGATTTGGAGTTGCAACCAACTGATTTAATTTGCGCTTTACATATACAATCTTCTTCATATCTGAAGGTGCCAAATTCCCATCATGTGGTTCAGTTTCCAAATTGTTTATCTGACCACTATGATTTTCCTGAGTTTCAGAAGTCGTTGATGAGTCCTTGACAAATCTTTTTTCATCTTTACTTTCTAAAGAATTCATCGGACCTGATGTAGTTTCACAGTAACCACTAAGAGAAGGCTCAACCAATGGGGATGATGTATGAACCACCGAAGAGAGGGCAGTAGAAGTAGATAATTTGGCTCCATTGGGTAGTGGGGGAATGGGCCTATCAAAAGGAGCATTCATTCCTCCTGTTCCCACGAGACTCGAAGGGTTTTTAACATCAACCCTACTGTCAGATCCTGCATTCTTCTTCAATCCATCTATACCTGAACAGTTCAACCGATACACAGATGAACCAAAACCATGAGAGCTTTGTGGTACAGCAGCAACTGGAGCAGGTTTTCTAACAAGGCTGTTACCTTTACGCACATATGAATTACTCGGAAATTTTCCACTTTTGTGTGGCAACTGCTTTTGGGGAGGAACAGTACTTGAGAATGGCATACTTGCAGGAATGGGAGATGCAGATGAATTAGAGTTTCGATGCCAAGTCCGAGTCTTAGCAATATGAGTTGAAGAACCAGTCTTCTTTGAGGTAGTAAAGACAGAAAATGAACGACCTGGCACAGTCCTACTAGTAGCTTGACCCAGCTGGTTCTTCAACCCAGATTCAGCACTTATGAGATTCACACCATGAGTTGTCTTTTTGGAATCTTGCAATGGCAAAGCTACAGTCTTCCCCATGACTGATTGGTCCCCTTCAGTTACATGATCTGGTCTTAAATTAGTATTGGAACACTCTGAAAATAAATTTCTAGAAGACGCACTGGAAGCACCTTCAACCACAGACTGCACATCTAATTTCTGGTCATCTCCACAAGCTTTTCCATCAGAAATTTTCATAACTGATGGATTACAAGTCAGCAGGTGCATGTCAGGGACATCAGTTGAAGTTTCTGGAGAGCCTGTATCTGATAGTGTATCAGGCACAGAATCCATCCCTTCATCATTAGAGTTAGTAGTAAATACTTCATTGCCATTAGCAGAAAACAGCAGACAACTTGACACAAAGGGCAATGTATCCTTCACAGAGAGATAATCTGATTCCATATGTGCAGAGGCAAATTTATTACCTAAATCTGGAGGCTGTTCTGAAGGAATTTTGCATAGAGCAGTATCACCACGTATCATTTCTTGCTCGTTTGTTGCACATACATCAAAATTTTCTTCATGACTATGTTCTATATTCATAACGTCAAGTTGATGATTATTTACGACCACAACTCGAGTACCATCCTCTTTCTGGTCATTTCTCGATTGTGCTGGACAGAGGAACAGTGTATCTGGAATTACTGACTCTTCATAAATTGAACAACAGTCAATACCTTGGTGCTCATTAGTAAAGGCATCCTTAGCTGCAGCTGCAGCTTCAGATGATACTCCTGCCAAATTATCCTCAAGAGATACAGTGATTCCCTCTTGTGAAGGCATTAAATTAGCAGTAAAACCTATGGTAGAAGCAGCAACTCCGTCCTCTTGTTGTGTTGGATCATCATTAGATGTTAAGGATGCTTCTGTATAAAATGTAGATTTATCTGCAGGCCCTTCATTGGTTTGAGATGTAGTCAATACCAAATGAGAGGCAGATACTTTTCTCCTCTTTATATACTTTGGTGAAGTCTCATTGTGATCACAGTTAACACCACTTCTAGCTGAAAACTTAGCCTCACAAAATCCATCGAACGAGCTGTTCCCATGCAGAACACTGACCCCACCATTACCAGGTTGTGAGCCAATATCTAACTTTTCATCACCAGAAACAGAAACTTCTGCATGACTAGGATCCTTCAGGGATGAACTTACTGTTGTATCCACAGCATTTTGGTGAGTAGAAACATTTACAGACTCTACATGAGTGTCGGACATTGTTGAAAAGTCTGAGCGAGTCTTCATTTTTCTCTTCTTTTTAATCTTAGGTGTAACACTCTTACTATCTCCAACTGATTTTGTAATATTTGGAGATCTTTCTGTGGCACAAATTTCAAATAATCTAGAGGCACCATCTGGAGATGGTTGCTTGCCAATTAAATCAACATTCCCACCATTGGAAACAGTAATATTATAATCATAATTATTACAAACTTTGTCAGAATTCCAGGTGGTACCTCTATCATAATTGGAGCAGACAGCTACAGTCTCCCCTGAACTTGGCAAACCAACTGTCACGCTGCTTTCTACTGAAGATATAGCCTTTGGGAGTTCTTCCACAAAACCATTTTGAAGTGATGTGGGAAACTGATATCTACAAGGTTGCTCATTGATGGCATCCACAGTGCCAATGTCATGAACTATGATTTCCTGATGAGACAATTTTATACCACTGTCAATATCCAAGGTGGTTTCTGAACCATGGCCAGAACCATTTACATTCACAACAATGTCCTCATGCATCTTAATTTTCTCTGAATTTAAGGAACCAGAACTGACATAGCCTTTTACAGAAGACATGGGCTCTGATGATTCTTTTCTTATGACATTATCAAGCAATAAACAGTCTCCACTCTGACAAATTTGTTTGCTGACATCTACAACACCGCCAATTTCAGGACAAGTAGCTACCCTAAGTGATTCAGTTACATTGTTAAAATTTGAAGTCATGATCAAGCCTTCGACAGAGATATCTACATTCAGAGGACCCTGATCAATATTAATTTCCTCATGACTTGAAGAACCCAAATCTGAAGTTGACTCATTCCCAGTACTCTTACTACAAGAGTTGACAGCAGTGCGATATTCATCTGATACTATCTTCAGTGGAGAGCCTTCTACATTGTTATTTACAGGCAACACATGCACATCCTTTGGACAGGGGTCAGAAAAAGAAGGGGTTTCACCCTTGTCAGTCCCAAGGGCTGCAGTTGGACTATGAATAACACTATCTGCTGAAACAGGTTCACCAATCTTATTTTTCAGCCGTGAATGAGGGTTTATGACCTTTTTCACTACTTTCTTCACCACCTTCTTCTTCTTAGCAACCTTGACAGAAGATATTCGACCAGAACTAACATTATTACCATCTTTCTGTAAAACCTTACCCTTTGAAACCCTTTCCACTTCACTCTTTCCACACAAATCATCAGTCACATTAGAACAAGGCTGTGAAATGATACCACACTTACTCTCAATACCAGAAGTAGTAACTTCATCTTCCAACTGTCGTGGGTCCTTGCCAGGATTGGATGTCTTATTATCAACAAATACAGGGCTATCCAAATTCACAGCCTCCTCATTGAGTTTAGTGGGCTGTGAATTTGAACAATCCCTGTCAGACCCTGAATCTTTCTTAAAGTTCCTATTTCTAACCGTCTTGGCCACTAGCGAATTGGACTTAAAAGAAACATCAAGCTCCAAAGGGCTCCCACCTCTCTCTTCTTCATCCATCCCATGACCTGAATACTCATAGTGTTCTTCTTTCCCCTTGATGGAGCCAGAGCTTGAATTATCAAAATAAGCAGAGTAATTCCGGTGACTGGGTTTTGCAGTTTGAAGTCTGAGCAAAGCACTCTTCTTCTGTATTTGCTTCCTCCTATTACTGCTACTACTATTACTTCTTCCTGATTCCGAACCATAATATTCGCGCTTCCCGGAAACAATCCGAGCCCCATCACCCTCATCAATCTCAAACGGATCATACAAATCTCTACTACCCTGTCTATCATTACCCCATCTCTGATTCTCATACACCTCGTCTCTCCTACCACTCCTTATCAACTCATCATACCGGCCATCATAACCGCCCGAATTCGAATTCAAATTCTTCGAATTCGAATTCTGGTTAGACACAAACCCCAATTCATGATACGACGCATCGGAATTGGATTCTACATGAGCGCGACGCCGATAATTGTCGTCGACTCGTTGATCCCAAAGCAGTTGTTCTTTGTACTCAGCCCTAAACCTAGCACTAGTACTCTCTGAATGCGAATCGAGCCTAAACTGGGGTTTATGCAATTCACGCTCGAAATCGATCGGCGGATAAGACCTCGGAGGGTCTTGGACCCAAGAATCGGGACCCGATTCGAGATAGGGGCGGTCGAATTGGGGCAACCGATGATGACGTGGACGCTCGGCGGCGTCGAGGGTTGCCCGGTGCGAGACCCGAGGGGAGAGGGCGGCGAAATCGTGAAGAGAGTGGTGGAAGGTTCTGGAAAGTTCGGGTTCGATTGGGCGGTGGTGGGGGGAGAAGGTTAATTGGGGCTGGGTGGAGTTGTAGGGATGTTGCGGAGGTGGTGGTGGTGGTGGGGCGGCTTGGACAGGGTGGTAGGACGGTGGCAGTGGGGGCGGAGGAGGCAGTGGCTGGTGGAGTTGTGGGGGTTGTTGGGGTTGAGGAGGAGGCTGTGAAACGTGGTGGTGGTAATTGTGGTGGTGGCGGTGAGGGTAGTTTGGGAAATTGGGGGGGTCGGAGGGGTAGGGATGGGAAGAGGGAGGGTGCACGGGAGCGTACCTGGGGTGGTGGTGATGAAGGTATTGAGGGAGGTCCATGGGGTGGTGTGCTGCCTACAGATCTCTTTGCTTCTTTGATTCTTCTTTGCCTCTCTGCTCTTTTCTTGTTCGACTCTCTTGTGTTTTGTTTTCTGTGGCTTATCCTTCTCATGTCTTTATGTGGGTGGACCCACGCGCCATTGGGCGGGCGGGCAATTTCACTTCCGCACGACACCCATGCCAAATAAGACGACATGTCGTTCTATTTCGTTGAGCAACTCATCGCATTTTCTAGTCTCACTGTCTCAGTTAGTGGTGTTGGTGGATAAAGTTTTATATCTGATGGTACACGTGAAAATTGTGTTGCTCTACGCCTCCACCCAAATTATAACATATATGTAATTATCAATTTCTAAATTGTAAATCTTACCCTTGATATTGTACAAGCATTTTGAGGGAATTTGTACATCATATCTAGGGCGAATCCAAGATTTCAATAAAATTTATTATGTGGCTAATTTAAAGTTTTAAAGAAGTCGAGTAGACGCCAGCAGTGCGGTATACATAACAATGTCAGCATCCAAGTTAGCAATTAACGATTATTTTAAAATTAGGGTACTAAAATATATTCTGCTCATATGAAAATTACATGAACTAGGAAGTTTGAGCTGAAGCCCAAAGTTTAATGACCTAGCCGCTGAACCCATGCTTGAGATACATTTGGGACTCTCTACTCAAGTGGACAACCTTGGTGCAAGCCTACTTTAGTTCCACCATGAAATCTTAAAGAGGGTACACATGTAGGTGGCCATTGAATATGGGTATTGCTGTTGCAGCTCTTACTCTTGTTAAAAAATTTATGGATGCTATGGAAATGACCGAAATGGGTGTGAGGTGTCGGCAGCGGTGGTGGTGGTGGTGGTGGTTCTACCGTAGCTTTTGAGGTGTTGGGAGACCCTCATGACTTTAGTGGCATATAGGTTTAGCACACCATGTGAAAGGAATCAAAAGCAAATTTCCAAGGTAGCATTTATTAGCAAGTTGAGGGAGGACAATGACTTGCATTTGCTTATAGCCCATTTTTGAATTGACTTGTATGAACAGTTTGTGGTTCAGAAAGCTACAAAACTACATATAAGTATGTACTTACTATATCAAAAGCAGAATCACTCTTTATTAGTAGTCTTGTTTAGTCGCTTATATAGACTTGTGCTCACTCTTTGAAAACCATCCAGAATTACAACACATTCATTTTTCAACATTACAACACTACTACCCAACTCTTGGTCTGATTGAGACCAATAAGTAAACTGTGAAACTGACACCATTGAGGAAAACCAGCCCAATAAATAAGGACTAGTTTATGACTGTTAGGGAAGGAGGAGGGCACACACAAACAACCTCTCATCCTAAACCCATCTATAAGCCAACCACTTAGACGATATGTGACAGTGCAATCCACTCACTCTTTTTTTCTTGGAGGGGATGAGATGGATAACGAATATACAAATGGATCACACAACAGGAAGTGCAATTACAGCATTATGTATGGCAGTGAATTGTTAGTCAAAGCTTGATGAGCGGCTCCACCGACCTTTGAGGTAGTCCTCTAGGGAGACACTTTGCTCAATGCTGCTCATGGAGAGTGAATCATTCTCGACATCAAGCAGTGCAAGGTTTAGGTGGGACTGGAGATTAGAACGTGGACACGCTTCATCCTCAAGGTTGTCGGATTCCTCCGAAGCATGAACTTGCAGCCTTGCCCACTTAATCACATCTGCATCACCTTGAAGGAGCTTCACAACCTGTGTTAAAAAAGAACAGATAGAATTTTGTTAAAAGTTAATTCAGAGATGTGCAACAAATTAGAGGTATAAGTAAGGTGTTGTATGCAGTATGCTACAAATTGAGGGGGAAGCTTCAAGCTACTCAGAGAAGTCAGATCCAACTTACAAAACTCATTTGGGGCCTTGCTCGTGAGGCATGTCTGATACAAAGAGTGGCTGCTAAAACCATTCTTTCCATCTGGCCCTGATTGTAATTATTTCCCAAACATGGATCTAACAATTGGGACACCTTCCCACTATTTAGAATTGGCTTGGCCTGGTCAAGAAGTTTCAATAATTCAATTTTTCTTCAGGAGACAACATCAAGAGGGTACATATATGTAGAGTACTGATAAAACTCATGAGAAAAGAGGACATACCCACATGACTAGGCTTTCCTGGCCTTTGGGGTAGTCACTGCTTATAGGCTTTCTTCCCGAAAGAAGCTCAAGGAGTACAACACCAAATGCATATACGTCAATCTTGTCGTTTACTTTGCCATACATAAAGTATTCAGGAGCCAAGTAACTGCAGCAAAAAGCAATGTTATTAGTCAGTGTACCATAATTTCCATTGCTTTCTGGAGGTTTTATTTATCTTTGTAGATAAACAGCAAGCCTACAGATAGAAGATAAAAACTATAGCTAAAAGCTAAGAGGTGAAGTTACAAACCCAAAGGTGCCTGCAACATCAGTGCATGTTATATGTGATGAGGAGGTTGATGCCCATTTAGCCAGTCCAAAATCAGAGAGCTGAAAAAACCATGTAGAAATAGTTTTAAACACTGACAGTTTCAAAAGACAGTATATAAGCAACAAACTGAGGCGTGTTGTTACCTGTGGCTCAAAATCATCAGATAGTAGTATGTTGGATGATTTGACATCCCTGTGGATTACAGGTTGAGCACTGCTAGTGTGCAGATAATCCAACGCCTCAGCTACACCCACAGCCACCTTATATCTCTCATTCCAACCAAATGCAACCGGGTCCTTCTTACTTCCTGATATGGTCAAAATAGAAAAAATACAAATTAGGGAGACTTTGAACAGAAACACAGGTAAGTTAACAATTATTACTCTTCAAAAATGTCTAAACCCAGGTAAGTTATATACCATGGAGATTCTCTTCAAGGCTTCCTCTTGATAAGAAATCATAAACTAGGAGAAGATTGTTATCCTCAAAACAGAACCCCAGAAGGGAAATAATGTTCTTGTGATGCAAAGTAGTAATAATCTCTATTTCCAAAACAAACTCCTTCAATGCATCTTCAGATGGTTTTAAGATTTTCACAGCAAGTTCCTTGCCGTCCCGAAGGCAGCCTCTATAAACTTGACTGCTACCGCCTCTCCCAATGAAATTTTCTGGGATTACAGTAGAAGACAATATTTTTTCAATAAACACAAAATGGGAAAAAAGAATAGGTTATTTGACATATGAATTGTGTGGATAACATACCAGCCAAGAAATATGATGTGGCTGACTGAAGTTCCTGGTACTTGAACAGTCTGCAAGTTGATGAGTACTTCTCATGCAGACCCTCCAATTCTCTAGGCAAGTCTTTTGAATTGTGGTCAGGTGAAGATGACGCAGTCATTGTCTCACCACCCACTGGAACAATTGCACCACTTTCTGCATTCAGAGAGGAAGGTTGATCTTCACCTAGGTCACAACTATTATGTATATGATCAAAGTGGGCAGCATATGAAGGTTGCCTACTGGGCAACTGCATTGCCCACTGAACTACTGAGATCTGCCGCACCTCAGACCTCTCAGAAGCCCGTCTGTCATTTAAGACAGCACGTCGAAGCAGTGGCCAACCAGGTCTCACTTCAGGTAATTGTCTAATCAACATAGAAATTGAACTTGCTGTTGCTGCCTCTTCTCTTTGTACCGGCACTATAGCCAAAGATTTATCTTCTCCATCTTCAGCAGAAGACTCTTCTGCAGATTGGCGACAAGAACTATCCACAGAGGGCCGTGAACAAATTGGGCACTCCTGTTTTGCAACAGTCTCTGTACATTCTAAACTGACTTTTGCTAAACCCTGCTCCAGATTTTGACAATTGACCTGATCATTTGTGTTCTTTAAGGTCAAATTGTCACTGCCTTCATTTAGTACTTTGGAAGACTTATTCAGTGATAGGTGAAATGCACTGAGCAACCCAGTTCTGCGATGCTCTTCACTTCCTGCAACCAAGTGCTCAACAAAGAATTCCTAACTAAAAACAAATTAAGAAGATTCAAAGAAAGCATCTCACAATTAGAAAAGTCTAATTACCTTCGGGGTCACAATAAGTTGTTTGAGAGCCCTCTCTGTTAAACACAACTTTCCCATTATTTACAGCTAGAACCCCACAATCCTTGGACAGTTTCTTAGCACAGTACTTGGCGACGGTGGTTGATGACCGGATTTTATGGTGGTTCTGAGCAGTTCCCACTATAACCTTACTTGCAGTATAAGCCTTCGCTTCCCGAGCTAAAATTTTTTTGATTGATGTTCCTCTGCAAATCTTAAGCTTAAGATCCACCTGTAAAAGTTTAACCAAAATCCCAAATTTTTTAACTTGTTCTGTTAGGCCACTGAAAAATTGATGAAACCCAAAAATATATATATATATTTGAATATTTAAAAAAATAATCATTAGACACTCCAATGCACTGAGACTGATGCAAGAACTTGGCTTAATTGGTTTGGACCTCTCAAGTTGTGGAAAACATAAAAGCATAAATGACTCAAATTTTAAATCTGTTATATCTTTCTTTTTCTTAGGAAACAACCAGAGGATATGACAAATTCCATAAAAGGACAACAAAATCCCAATAAAGAACAAAAATTTGAGAGAAATGAACCTGCTTCAAGTTGCAGAAACCTTCATAGACGGCAAGAACAGAGTCAAACGCTTTGACAAGAGAAAGAAGCGACGACTTCCCATCTTGATTCACAATTTCTACACATACCCATTGAATCAAAACCAGTCAGTTTCCGGTCCAACCCACCAAAATCCAAAATCCCAAATCACCCACCAACCCAATAAGCCAAAAAATCAAAATCTTTCACTCACCATCTTTACCAAGCACATGCAGAGCAATCACTCGGTCACCAGGCTGAGCCACTTTGACCAGAGCCCATGTCAGCAGCTCTCTGCTCTTCGAGTCCAGCTTCACCCCCACCACAACCGAACGCCCACCACAGCCCCCCACCTCTGCTTCATTTTGTAGCATTGTCATGTATCACAAGGTGTAAGAGCAAAACGAGGTCGTTTTGGTATCTGGGTCAGTTTCCGGCAGCTTGGTCCTTCACTCCTTCATGCCAAAGAGGGTTATAAAGGCTCCAAGTGTGAGAGAGCTGGGTTTAGGCTTCAACCGTCGTTGGTTTGGCTTTGCTTTTCAGTTTAAGGCTCGCACACCACACCACACCACTCTAAACCAGTACACGAAAAAGAAAGCGTAGCAATTTAAGAACTGCACAGCCGGTCCTACTTTTCACCACCATATAAGAAGCTCACTTTTAGTTTACTCTGATCGAGCTGTTTCAACCATGTGTTAATTATTAGCAATTAGCTTTTTGAGCAAGTGATTACAAGGTTTTTCATGGCAATGGCTATTGGGTCTGTGGGGGTTGGCCCACCTGCAACGCACATGCAACCTTGATGGGGATGAGATGGGCTTTTTATTAAATTTATAATAAAATTTATTTTTACCATTTTTGTTACTCAATGCAAGGCTAATTACATTTGTCACATTCACATATAAGGAAGATGCAAAATCTAGTGTGATCAATTTGTATCAACGAGTTACTTTTGTAAGAAAACTGATCATGGTCAATAAATGTAGTAGATATTGGGAATGAGATTTCAAAAATCTCATATTTATTATTCAGATTTGGATTTTAAAACATTTATAAAATACAAAATTCTTATTTTAACTTTTGAAAATGTCGGAAATAAAAATAAAGATTTCAACAGAATTTATAAGAGTCTAGTTGTCCAACATGACACTAGAACTATAGTTCCAAAAGATCATCAATTCGAATCATCCAATCATTTTTCTCCAACTCATTTATTACGTTAATTGATAAGGTGCAAATGCACGTATAGCGTTTACATATATCTATCTTTACACGTACAAAAAAAAAAAAAATTACAGGAGAGAGGATATTTACTAGCTTAAACTTTTTTTTACTCATATTTTAAAAATTTAAACTTTTAGAGTTTATTGGTTTTCTAACAATTAAAATTAAGAAATTGGAATGAAAACATTCGCATCTTTCTTGATGCAAAATTTCTATTTTGTAATTTTTAAATACGGAAATGGCCAAGTATATTCACCAAAGGAAATCAACAACCTTCAATTCTCAAGTGCCAAAACTGCCAAACAAACACAATGGAGTTACTTGTACACTTCAATTTGCAAGTGCCAAAACTGCCAAAGAAACACAACGGTATTACTTGTATGGATAGCTCTGTTATACTTTTGTGCAAAAATGTGATGTAGATGTAATTAATATAATATAAACATTTAGTGAACATGGGAGGTAAATGGAATGAGATTGGCTTGTAATAAATGGGTATAACATAACCATATGGGTGTGTAATAGGTAGGTCCAGAAGCTCAAGGTTATTGACTGATAATTGAAGGTACTATATAGACTATAGTATTCGCATTCACCTTTCAATATTCCCTTTGGCTTTTGGTTTGATTGTATGGCAATAAATCTATCAATTTTTCTTTTTCCTTTTTTGCCAAAATATGAGCCTACCAATTAACTAATCCAACTTACAAAAAGATAATTTACTTTTGGATGCTTCCTGGCATGCTCTATAAAGATGGATTAATTCCTTGTAGGCTGCTTTTCCAAAAATTCAAGATTTGTGTAACAAGAATTTGAGTAAATTTTAGATAAATACAAAATTTATGAACTTCTCCAGCATATATAAGCTTGTGATAAGAAGGTTGACTCCTCCATCCATGAAGCTAGAGTTGAAAATGGAAAACTAACTTAATTAATTTGAAATTGACTGGTGCTGTTTGTCAAATTGTTTGGTTATATTTGATTTATAAACTAAATGATAAAGTGGTGCACATTACGTATGCTAAATTGATTTATAAGGGGATGAAATAATATGTTATTAATGTAATGAATACTTGACCATTGGCCAAAAGGAACCATCACAAAGATTGACACTAATAAATTTAATTTTTCTAAACAAGCAAAAGGTAAGCACAAACTTTAGTCAAGAAAGCAGCTTAGGCCCTACTTTATACATGTTGGTCTTTTTTTTTTTTTTTTTCTATAAGAATATGATTGATGATACCAATTGCTGAAAGTCATGATAGCCATGACTCATGAGACATAAAGTATAGTAACCAGTGTTCAATCCTATGTTTATTTTCTCTTATCAATTTATAGAGTATAGACATTGACATCATTAATCTTCATAGATTTCACTTGTTACCATTATTCATTCTCAAATTTAGGATCTGGATGAAAAGGTAAGTACTATTATAGAAGTTCCGAGTTAAAAAAAGAAGATTGATCATGAGAGTAGTACATACTTATTTATTGGCATTAGAGTAGCTTGTCTATATAGATTGAGGTAACTTAATGAGCCTCCAAGAGTTTTATATAAAGATCATTTAATAACTCTTTAATGTATCTAATTATTATGAATTGAAATGAGAATTCGCTTTTTTAAACATTAAAGAATTATTGGTCAATATCAAACCGGTATAGTGATAATTTCTTTTTACTTCTCAGGGTTTCTCAACTCTCACAAGTCTATAACATGTACATCAACAACTACTATTTGATAACCAACAAATATGGATTTGAATTTCTTTTTTAAGAGAGAAAAAACAAAAAGACAAAAAAAAAAAAAACC
>QANW01002094.1:494314-559761 GCA_003254865.1 Dryas drummondii | reverse complement strand
CTCTCTCTCTCTCTCTCTCTCTCTCTCTCTCTCTCTCTCTCTCTCTCTCTCTCTCTCTCTCTCTCTCGCGATCCATACTGCTCCACACCGAAGCTTCTTGCTCCGACCTTCCCCCAACGAATGGCGACCACCGGTGTGCTCCCTACACCGACGCCAACTCAACCCACCCTCCCTGAAGCTACTAACTGCAGTTTCTGAAACTGCAAATGAACTGAAACTGCAGTTTATTTGAGTTGCAACTGCAGTTTCAGAAACTACAAATAAACTGAAACTGCAGTTTTTTTGAGTTGCAAGCTTGTAGTTATAGTGTAAGTGAAACTGTAGTTTCTGAAACTATAAGTGAACTGAAACTAGGGGTGGGTTCGGTAAGGTTACCGAACCGAAAACCTCAAACCGTGTACCGACCGAACCCCTCTCGGTTGGCTATTTTGGTTACCAAGACCGGTACCAGAATGTCGATAAACCGGCACTCGGATGGACTGGCATTTCGGCTCGGCTCGGCTCGGTATGGGCATTTAACCGAAATGGTGGTGGGTTGAGCGGTGGTCTGATGAGAGGATCAAGAACATACTAGTTCGCCGGAAAATTGGCAGGGAAACTAGCAACCTTTTAAGCCTTCGATCTGCCACCTACGATGGTCGGACGAACAACCCAAATACACTGAAAGACTCAAGCCGACAAGAGGAGGCTCTGGGTACCAACCACGAGTCACGATGATGCCGGAATCGCAAAGTTTGTCGGAGAAGACGATCGGCCTTGACTGGGTTTTGGGTTTTCGGAATCTTTGGGCGATTTGAGGATAGGGGGAGAGAGAGAGAGAGAGAGGAGACAAGGGGAAGATTTTCTGGGGTGGTCTCGTCGCCACCCAAGGCTGGACGACGGCAATTTCGCTGGTCAATGCTCGACGTGAGTACAGAGGGATGAGAGAGATGAGAGTATCGAGGGAGAGGAGAGATAAATGAGAGATAAATGAGATTTTTTTTTTACATCGAGAGAAATAGAGTTAATTTCTGATTTTGGGGGTTTAGTGTTTTGGGGTTGGGGTTTGGGTTTGGGGTTTGGAGTTTTTACTTTAAATATATTTATATATAAAATACATTTTTATACCCTAAAATATCTTTTTATATAATACATTTTTATAATTTATATAAAACATCTAATTTAAATTTATAAATTATAAATTTTTTCATTTATAAAATACATTTCTATATAAAAACTAATTAAAATACCCTAAATCTTAATATTATACCATATCCTAAACCTTAGGGTATATAGGGTATAACATATAGTGATATACTATATTCTAATATTATACATTAAATTTATACATTAGGGTATTTTGGGGTTTGGTTTGGGGTTTGGGTGGGGTTTAGGGTTTGGATTTTTTACTTTGTATTACATATGTTTTATAATTTACATAAAACATACTTTATATAATACATTTCTATACCCTAAACATTTATATAGACTATAATTATTAGTTATAGACTTTATCATATTACACCATACTAAACATTTCTATAGACTATAGTTATTAGTTATATACCAACTATAAATTATTGAATTATTATTAATTATATCGGTATAGGATATAATAAGCCTTATAAGATATATGATTTAAAAATTTTAAAATACACAATAGGGTCTAGGGTATGGGATATAGGAATAGGATATAGAGTTTAGTATTCAGTTTATAGTTATATTATATGGTATAAATTGTTTAAGATATAGTATAATATTAGTTTAAGGTATTTTTAATTAGTTTTTATATAGAAATTTATTATATAAATTATTAATTATAGGGTTTAGGGTTTATAAATTTATATATTTTTTATATAAATTATAGAAATGTATATAAATGTATTATAGAAAGGTATTTTAGGGTATAAAAATGTATAAAATTTAATATTTAAATTAAATGTTATATATATTCGGTTCGGTTCGGTAAACCGACGGTTCTAAGATCTGAGAACCTAAACCAGAACCGAACATACCGGTTCGGTTGGCAAACCGATATCTCGGTACGGTTTCTTTCCGGTACGGTTATTTTCGGCATCGGTTGGAATGGTTTCGGGTACGGTCTCGGTTTTTCGGTCAAACCAACCCAGCCCTAACTGAAACTGCAGTTTATTGGAGCTGCATGCTAACTGCAAGTGAAACTGCAGTTTTTGAAACTGCAGTTTTTTTGGAGTTGCAGGTTTGAAGTTGCAGAACGATACTTGTGAGTGAAGATGAACAATTGTCGATTTGGTAAAGTTGAAGAAAGAGATCGATTTGGCAAAAAAAAGAAGAAGATCAGTTTTGGGCTGTTTTAGTAGTTAGTTTGGTTGTGATGTGTTTCTTTTGGAAAGTGTCTGCATGTTATATTTTAGAGGGCTGGTAGATAATGTCTGCAAGTTAATACAATAGATTGAGTAGTTTTGGTTAATATTTTGTTTTGTTAATACCTTATAATTAATGGACTCTTATGTTTAATTCTCATCCATACTTTCAAGCAAATCATATACATAGTGTCATAGGCCCTTTATATATATCTCAAAGCTTTAAGGCCCCATTTGGAATTGTGGTGAAGGACCCAAAAGCTGTTGTGGATGACAATTCTCAATCACCTACAACAATTTTAGTGTTTGGTAAAAAAATAAAAAACTGCTTTCTCCTACAATTCTCAACTCCCCACAGCAAAAACAGAAAGCGGGTTTCTAGGTGCTTTTGAAAACTGCAGTGAATCACAACAACAATGAATATTTTATTTTACCCATACTACCCTTATTGATTTCTATAATTTTTATTTATTTATTTTAAATTAAAAAATATGTCCATTGTTAGTTATATTTTATATTGTGATAATTAATTATGATATTTTATTTATACGATTAAAATTATAATATACTTAAAAAAAATAATAGGGATACTTATTTAATAATGCTGTTCTTAAAAAAATTAATGCTAATAAAAATTTGTAGCCACAAATTTTTTAAAAAATAAAAAAACATTTTAGTTTTACCAAACAAATAAGTGAATGACACTTTCAGCATTATGTCCATTTTAGTAATTATACACAGTCACAGCACTTTTACATTATAGAAAATTAGGATTAAATACCAAATATCAATAGTTTTTTAGTAAAGCAGCAACACACTAATTTTTTTAGTTTAGGTACTAACCTATAGTAAAACATTTTGGATTAGGTCACAAATCAGTTTGTTATACAGTTGTTACTGTCGAACAGTTACAGTTGTAATTGTCGAACAGTCACAGTTGTGACTATTTGAAATTTATAAAAAATCAAAATTTTTAAGGATTTCATACTTTTGATTTAGATTTGATGGATGAAGTCCTATAACCCAAAGACTAAACATTAAAGTTTAAGCCTTGCAAATATTTAAAAAACAACAAATCAATAAAATAGTTATGACTGTTAGACAGTCACAGTTCGATATAACCATATTTTTTCAAGTTGCTACCTAAACTGAAATTTAGTACCTAAAGTGAAATAATATAAATGTTTTAGTAGTTGAAATGAAAAAACATTATAATTTGGTACCTAAAGTCAATAAACCTTTTACATTAACATTTACCAAACACTTTGATACTGGTTTTTACACTCACAACACTTTTGAAAACATAGTTTACCAAACACTCAACTGCTTTATTTTACAGCTGACTTTACTTCACAGCTGTTTTACTGTTTTTTCTCACAGCAGGACCAAACTGGCCCTAAATATGACTTACCTTTTTCATGTAACATCAATTAATCAATTAATTATTTATATGCCAATTTTATTGTCTACATATCAAAATATCTAGGGGGTTAGGTAAAATACTTGCACTTTTGAATTCAATTTGTGGACGGTGCTGGAAATTAATAACCTTTGGCTCGTGACAGACAGCCCAAGACATTAACCTCTACGCCTTTACAGTGCCACGGTCCGCTCCTCCTCCTCCTATTCGCCATCCACATCATGTTTCATTGTTTAATCATCACGTGACACCCAATCACAGCCCATACACGTGGCAACTTTCTTAAATTGATATTTTTATCAATATGATATTTTTAGCAGTGTTAGAACATATGCATTGGTTATAAGTAATAGCTAAAGCTAAAATTTAGCTAAAAATTACAAAAAAAATTTACATTAGCATTTAGTTAAGCTAAAAATGTAACTATTGCAAGCTCAAAAGTCAAAAAAAGACTAGACCTCATGTGCACATATGACAGAAGAGAGAAATTGAGGATGTAACGCACGATGATTGGAGGATGCCCTGAGATTGGGTCCTATGGTGAAAGCTGAAAACTAAATAGGTGAGTTTAAGTTATACCATTTACCAATGTACAAGTTTGTGGTTTTAACTAAAAGCTATAGCTAAAACCAATACACATGCTCTTACACTTAGTATTTCAATTATGAATTTTGAATCATTTCCTTGTTTTTCTTCAATCTTTAATTTTAGTCGTACATTACTTAAATTTATAGATTCATAACATTTAAATTTGTAATATATGCTTAAGATTGAAATAAATAAAAACAAGTACATAGTCAAGAAATATATCCTTCATTTATTTAAATTAGGTCTCATTGTAGGGATCCAAATATTCAGTTTATTTTTACTGACATTTGATCTTAAATGTGTGTTACAAATTCAAGGGTGAGTGAGTAAAGAGGAATTTGATTCAATTCATAACAATTTTCATGTGCTTGTGGAGTCGCATTTATATATGTATAACACTTGAAACTTTATCACATAATAGGTTTAAAAAAAAGAAAAAAGAATATGAGTCTTCACTCTAGACCTAATCTATTTTTGATCGGTAAAATACTGACATATATATCATGTGTGATTTTTTCACTCACTACAGATCTCATACATAAACTAAAAATTCATAACACATTTATGAAAATCCATAACACCAATTGCTACAGGAATACCATTTAATTGATTTGTATATGTTTGAATAGCCTTAGTTAATCCTGCATTTTTTTTTATAAGAATCAATACGATCTTTATAAGATTCTTCCTCTGAATGAAATTCAATAAGATCTAGAGAGAACATGTCTTCATTCATAAGATCCCAAGTACCTGGATCAATTGAAAATTTGATTATGTCGAAACTATCAAATGACATCCACATTGTTCACAAATATTCATTTTTATTTAAAAAACTTCATATAATTTAATCAAAAACCATTTTATTATATATACAAATACATTATTTTTGAATAAATTATGTGAGCACAACATTATTGAATATTTTTAAAAAATAAATAAATAGAATTAGGTAACGAAGAAAGTGAAGTAACAGTAAGAAAGGGGAAAAGGACTATTGTGAGGATGATGCATCCAAACATTAGGGGACATTTAACAACAACAAGAAGTGGGTGGGGGTGTTTTTAGATCCAATTGGGGCCTCCATTGAAATTTGGGTCTTAATCAAAGAAGGGGTCCATGCACCACCTTCCTCATGTAATAAGCAGTGCTGGGATTATGCTTAATTTTGTATTTCACCGTTTGTAATGTTCTGTACAAGTATAATCTATCGCTAACAATCATAGTCAATGTCTGCCTTTGGAGCAAAAAGCCAAAATAAAAATAAAAAATAAATCCAACTCCTTCTGTCGGTGGATTGGTGTTGATCAATTGTATGGTTTATTTCACGTGCTGAAGTGACAAGCTTCCCAATATTTGCCCAATCGATCAGTTAAAAAAGAACTGGCTTAATACCATGAACGATTGAATGTTATTAACTAAGAGTCATAAGTTTGTAGAAATCCTGAATTTTTCTGGTAGAAATCTACACCCGATTGACTATATGCACTAAATTTGAAAAAATATCGACCTCATATGTATATAAATTTTATAAAAATATAACATCATCGGTTTCATCAACTAACACATGATCTAGAAGACTTGAACGGCAACTGGCCTAAGTCTATAATAAAGAAACGGTGTACTTTGTAGGTTTCCTATCTAGTTTGCTTAATTTTAGGCATTCTTGGTTTAGCATACTTTTCACACCCACGTTATATATAATCTAGTTATTATATGAGTCAAAATCCAAGGATCAAATATTCTAAACTTAAAATTGAGCAGGAAAACTAAATTATATCCTCAACTAGTTAGTGAGAACATAGAAAATAAAAAAGAAATAAGTATATTATTGTAAAAGTAAATAAACTTATTTAGAAGATCTTTGACGTAAGGGCCCACTATACATATATCACAATAAATAGACAATCACTGTTTTCGATAAAAGTATATAAATAATTGTTATCATAATTAAACGGCTAAATAACTTTAATTTTGGAGAATTTTATAAAAATGATCTTTAAAATATGGCTTAAACAATGAATAGTTTAGATTTTGAAATTACATTATGCAGTAAGTCCAATAGAGTGATTAGCTTTATATTAACTTACTAAACAGTTAATTTTAAAATATTTTTGTATATATATACTATATATATAAATATTTTATAATAATATAAATTAAAAATTAAAAAAAAAGAGCTCTGCTTCCTGTAATTATGCACGCATGCAGATAATATATAATCTTTTAAGCTAAATACATCTTAGGGGTCTGTACGGATGGATCATGGTCCTACTACAATCACATCTCTATGGACTATTAAACACAAACATATACAGTTATACTTGATATGAAAGTGCAACGACTATTACCAATTAATTTCATCATGGCATCATATTGGTTGTGTGTATATATATATATAAAGCCAATATATTTGTAATCACTGAGATACAATGAGATATGCTTCTGATTATGGCATATAGAATAGTTTGAGATGGTGGGGTTCACTTGCACCATGTGTATGCCTAAATTTAAGCACATCTTATTCTATGAAATAATATATATTATATATACAGGGCTTACATACATGCACTTTTGTGATGGATCAAGCATCCTTTTCATCACGGGCACACGAGTCCAGCCGAAAGCGTGGTTGTGGTTAGGAAGCTGCCTCTTGCAAGTGAGATCTATAAATTTTTGTATACCGGGTAGAAAAATATATACTTCAATATGTACCGAAACTTCTTTGAGACATTTTATCGAGCATTTTTTATTAAATTAGTTTGCTTGAAAAGTGGCATAAGATAGATTCTACTCGCTTCAATATTTATCTGTTAATAATCTCTTAATTAACATGGTTAGACAATAATATAAACTTTAAAAGTTTATTTTTAACATATGTAAATATAAAAAAATACGACTCAAATAATTATACAACACCAACACCTTATGCGCACACCTCTATATTTAAACAATTACTAAACTTAAAAAACTTAAGCTATTAAATCATATTTCAATTAAGTTAGCTAACAAACACAAAAACCAGCAATGCAAGCCATATTCCCTCATGTGCATAATGTGCCATTTTAAGTTATTTTGCTAGACGCTAGCTAGGCTTAGAAATCTCACTTAATTTCTTCTAAACTCATTCGCTTTCCTAAACCAGATAGCAATGATGCCCGAAAACCTACCATCACCAGTCATTTGTTGCCTGCAGGTAATTGCCATAAACAGCTCAAGTTTTTGATGTATTTGCAGCACCACCAAAATATGACACACCATCAAGAAATCAATGACCAACCCATCAGTGTCTGTGTCACAAGTCTACTGTCACCGTCTATGAACTTCCCACCCACATATAATTACTATATTTACAGTGTCACGCAACCCACTTTTACCATTCATAATTTCATATATAGGAATTGACCAATTGATCCAACTATGTGCATTGTATTGCGTGAAGCACAAACCCTGCACTTAATTATGGGGAAATATTTACTCTTTTCTTTTGTTTCCCTGCAGGCTGCAGTGAGTCAAATCTTGGGAGTTCTAAAATGGGAAAAATATTGGGCACAGTGAAAAATTAATAAATACTTTCTTGGATTATGCCTTAAAACAAGGCTCTTGCTTTGCTCGAGGCCTACGTTTTTGTTTGTAAAATACTACTCTTCTCACACTATTCCCATAGAAACTAATCTATGTGTTTCAGCCCCCTCATATTGCACCAATGCTAACTCTAACTTAACTATTACTTTGAATAGTTTCCAAGTTTTATCCCAAAAAGTCTAAATCTAACTCAATTAAGAAAATATCCCTATTATCTCTTAATATAGAATAAGACCGATCACATGCTGATTGTTTTTAAATGTTGATCTTGTGCTTATTCCAAAATGACGTTGTTATACAACTTAAGCATTTTAGGTTTACTATTTAGGATTTATATTATAAAAATAATTATTTAGAAGTTTAAAATGACATAATTTTATACATGATCAGCAAAATATCAATACAAAATACGATAATTATTGGTGTACCTAATGTTTGGACATGTTTAATAAATGTGGGACGGTTGTCTTTCATTCACACAATTCTTAAAAAGCCATGAATTTATAATCATACATGCATGCTTAGCAAATTAACCAAAATCATGATTATCCTAATTTGAATGTTATTCTCATATGAGTTTGCTGCATAAGACCAGGAAAAGCAAGAAAATTAAAGCTTACATTTTAACTACGATGGGTTTGGCGGTTACGACTTACGTGTAATTATAATTGCTAAGAGTTGTGAGTTCCCAATAAATAAATTAACTAATTAATTAAGGGAGTTAAGTCTAAGTCTTACCAAAACGACACATTAACCAAAGAAAGACCAGATAATGCAGTAGCGGCAATGACAAACCAGTTTCCCGCCTTTTTGCTTTGTAAAATATTAATCAGCTAATTAATTAACTGTTTACTGATGTTCAAGCAATCAACATTTTTAACTGCCTGAAAAGGAAACGTAACTTGTCAGTTGGTGGCTTACTTTCAATGACAATGAACAATCAACCGAGTTTAATTAACTAATTATAATATCTATAGTATCAAGTTTTGAAATTTATCTTAAAATTTTGTATTTGATAAGAAAGTAAGTAATGAAGTTTTTCCTCGACGCAACAACATTATATTTGGAAAATAGGAGTTACAAAGTGTATGGTTGGTTCACATAAAACAAGCCATGATGCTTGTCTCTTAGAGTCTGTTGTTGATTTGAACTTTGAAGTGAATGTATTGTCATTAATTATTTGAATTGAAGAAGACCTTCCCGGCAAAAAAAGAAAAAGAAGAAGTACTACCGCGCATTGAATCATAGCCTTTAATTTGATCCTAATCATATCCTAGGGTCTCAGTCATAGCCGCAATGAAATCAAAGCTAATGGTTGCAATCTTGCAAAGCTAGCTAGCCAAGCCACAAAAAGGATGAAGGTATTTTCCTTATCAGAGTATTAGATATGGAAGGAGATGATGGTGATCGATCCATTGAATGTGACCCTATATATGATTTAGTTGAGGGTCACATTGTTATCCTCAAATTTATTGTTGGCCAATGGCCACCCACCAGTTATGGGTATATCTCTCTTTCCATGCATGGATGTGAGTTTACAAATTCTAATTGTTGGGCCGGGCCTGAAGGACACTGTTTTTGGGCCTAAGAATTTGGGCATGGTTTGTTGGATTTGGGCTTAGCTCTTCCCTCAAACCCATGTTTGATTCCTTAAGATTTTGGGCCATCTGAATTCTGATCGATTTTAAGATATCATTTCCTCCTTTTATCACTTTCCAGATTCTGTTTGAAAATCCCCGAAGCAAAGTGCATTACACCCTAATGCTTACAGCTTAATAATACTATTGTGATGTTTGGTTGGTGGAATAGAATATTAGAATGAGAATGAAAATAGGAATAAGAATGGAATGAAACCAAGTAAGGAATTAAATAAAATGAAGTAAGGAATTAAATATATTCCATTGTTTGGTTGGCCAATTGGAACCAAATTTTGAATAGAATCTCGGCCCCTGAGTCAAAGATTTGGAATTTGGGGTATTGGGGTAAGAGTGCTAGGTCTTGGGTTTGGAGTTTAGTACTTGGGTCCTAAGTCCTCAACTTGAAATTCAAGTCCAAGGTTTAAACTTCGAGGCTTAAAGACCTATGGTCAAGTGAATATCATAAGAGTAGAATGGACATTATTCTTAACCTTTTTGAAAATTCCCATTTCATTTATGCTTATTCTGAATATTATCGCTATATATAATCATAAACTATCATAATATCTTAGGGTTAATTATACTTTCTATGCTCCTAGCTTGGTTCGTTTTTCATTTTGTATCATAACCTTCAAACTCTAAAATGTACTCCCTAAAGTTAGATTCGTTTTTTAATTTATGCACTCCGTTAGTTTTGACAGTGTAATTTAACTATCATTTGAAGTTATTTGCTTACGTGGAAATTATGAAACCTACACCATCTTTGTACATGGCATATGATGAGGCATCCACCTTGATTGTGGGTAGGGGCATTTTCATAAAATCAAGTACCCCATTCTCGCCTAAATTATCCATGTGTGCCACCTCACATAGCACATACCCTGACAAAAATCAAGATGGACGTGTCATCACCTGCCACGTAAGAAAACATCGGTCTCATAATTTTTACATAAGTAAATAGGGTGGTTCAATTAAAATCTAAAAAGAGAAAAAAATTTAACTCAAACCCCAACCTGCCCAAAAATTAAGTAAAAGCCCAAATTATCCACTGAGTGTTCGGCAAATGCATTTGTGCAATCTAACTTGCATTTGCAATTTAAAACTTGCATCTACAACTTCAAAAGATCATCTGCAACCTAAAAAAGGCATCTGTAATCTAAAAACGTGCAAATGCATTTGCATCTACATCTACATCTACATCTACATCCATCGAATGCTCAGTAGGATGTCGAGGGTTTAGCACGCCCGTACACGGATAGATTGGACTAAAACTTACTTTTTTATTTGGCTGGGTTTAAGATTAAAAATTTTTTAAAAACAGGATTAGTGAGTAATTTATTAAAGTAAATAATGCTTAAGAAAAGCAGTCAAACACAATCAAACTAACACAGGGTAAAAACTGAAAGACGGACCTAACATTATGGTATACATTCAAGAGTTATGAAGATCAAGGTGCAGAGTAAAACATGATTCAATTGTCCAAACTTAGAGGGAGCAAAATGTAATTAGATCTATGTTTATGCAATCCCAACTTTCCAATAAAAATTAAAGAAAAAGACATAAATCGCACGTACTAGTATACTACAAACCGCGAATAACGTACGTAGTCAGTCGGAGAGAGAGATCGTTGTCAAGTTGGCCGCGTAGTTGACGTGGCAAGTGAACTGCAAAAAGTACACATGGACACGTGCTCAATCAAAAGTAGCGAGTAACCCACAATACTTACGCGAGTAGTGGTACCAAAATTAGTGTGTTGCACTTTCCAATTAGAAAGGAAGCATAGATTAGATTACAGTCCCAGTTGTGATTGTTCCCTTTCTCAGCAATTTTCAATACCCTTTTCAGCTCTTTCCAGTTCAGGACAAGGTTCCTTCGTTTGCCTACAGAATTCTCAAAAACCCTAAACCCAGTTAGTCCTTTTTCTTTTTCCTTTTCAATCATCTTCTGGGTCAGTTCTGAATCATTATTTTTCTTGGCAAATTCTTGTTGATTTGATTGTTTTCCTTGTTTTTGTTGACAAATGTGTTAGTTGTAGTTCAACCATGTTATGAATTTGATTGTATTTGTTAGAAAACTCCAGTTGGGTCTTATTTTTTGGTTAGTTGTAGGAGCTTTTCAGTTTGGCTGCATGCTATTTGTCTTTCAATTGGTTGTGTTCCATTGGGATTTTAGAAGCTTCAACTTTGAATTTTGGGAAGTTTGAACTGTCATAGACTCGGTGTGATTGTAATCTGAGTTGCTGGTCTTTTGTCATTGTTCTTCTTGAAATTAAACTATGTTCTGATATATTTCCTTTTGAATTGATTAAAGCGGTGCTTTGATTAATATCACACCAATATGATATTATGAGTTATGAAGTTGCTGTAGACTCTGTCTAATGTATAATTAACACTTACAGTCATCATGGTGCGCTTTGGTTTGGTTGGGTGGCTTTCTTGTCATGATGGGGTTTGGGTGCTAATTTTTGCAACGTGAAATTCAAGCTTGGTTTGTTTTCAAGTAACAGTAGGTTGGGGGGAAAAAAAATCAAGCAATTGTTTGCTACTTTTTTTACTGTCTGCTGGGAAAACTGGTGTGAATATCATCTGTTTTTCTGAAAATAGGTTGAAAAGTTGTCCTTTGTATTACACCACGTCCTTCAACTTTTATGTTGAGTATTCATAAAGTCATAATGCTATGATCTGGGCTGTTGAATGATCTAAACCAATACATGCAGAGGCATAAACGATAAGATCTTATGGTTTTTCATTTTTGTTGTCTGTTACCAATCCAAAAATTACCTCTTATAAAATATATAATTAACCTACTTTCGTGAAAGATGTTAATCAATATTTTCTTACCATTTGCAGGCCTCAAGATTCAAAGACGAAACGGATATTAACAAGTCATGCAGTTATATCACCACCCATACTCATTGGACAGCCAAAGGGTGAGACTTGCTTTGGAAGAAAAAGGCATTGATTACACATCATACCATGTCAATCCTGTAACAGGCAAGAATATGGATGCCTCATTCTTCAGGATGAATCCAAGTGCAAAACTACCGGTTTTCCAGAATGGTTCCCATATCATTTTCAACACTATTGAGATTATTCAGTATGTTACATACTTCACTAAACATTCCCATTACTGTGAATATGAAAAATAGGAGATTGAGTTTGGAAGTCATTAAAGCTTAGTATGAGTCATAATGGCTTTTGAAAATTTTCAAAGAGAGATACATTATAATAAAGAAGGTTAGGAGTATCTTTCGTTTAGTATTTCTCTTTCAATCTGAAAGCAGTGTTTTCTTGTTTCCAAAAACATGTTACTTACAAGTTACAATGGAGGAAGATTATAAAGTGCTATTGGTTTTTTCAGGTATGTAGAAAGAATTGCAATGGTCTCATCAGGCACTGAGAATATGACCTGCAGTGGCAGAGAAGTCATTGAATGGATGCACAAAATACAAGAATGGAACCCCAAGTTTTTCACGCTTTGTCACATCCCGGAGAAGTACCGTCATTACGTCTCTAAATTCATTAGGCGGGTAGTGATTGCTCGAATGGCGGAATCTCCTGATTTAGCAGGTGCTTATCATTGCAAGTTAAGAGAAGCGTATGAGACAGAAGACAAGTTGAAAAACCCGAGTGTTTTGAAACAGGACAAGGACCATCTAATAAGACTTCTTGATGAAGTGGAAACAAAGCTGAATGAAACAGAATATTTAGCAGGGGAAGAGTTTAGCATGGCAGATGTGATGCTCATTCCTGTGCTAGCACGCTTAGTGCTCTTAGATTTAGAGGATGAATACATAAGTAGCAGGCCGAACACTGCAGAATACTGGATTATGGTGCAGCAGAGGCCTAGTTATAAGAAGGCGATCGGGAAGCATTTCAATGGCTGGCGAAAGTACAAAACATTGATGAAAACATGGTGCTTTGTTCGAATTAGAACCATGCTAAGGAGATTTTGATGAATTATTTATGATTTCCTTCGTCCCATGCTGTAAATGACCCAGTTGCATTTAGATGGGAAAAAGAAAAAAGATTTCAAGTGTATGCGTTTCTTCTTTATATTTTAGATTTTAGATTTTTTCCTTGGACCAAAAATCAAAATAGGGCAGGAGGAAGTTGGGGAATACTTGAAAATATTATTTGGATTGGTTCTGGATTGAAATTATTTCTAGAAATGATGCATATTCTGAATTTTGTAAGTCTTGCTAGGGAAACTCTCATTGAACCATAATATAAAGATACTTTCATTTGTTTATGTGAGTGTTATAAATCCTCTCATGTCTCCCCTTTGTTAAGTTGGAGGCCTTGTTTAGCCTTATAGTTCAGAGATTATCTGAAGCTTTCTCATGGTTAACTTCACTGGAGATAAATGAAGTTCATTTTGATGCCAGATTTGCAACAGGTTGTCCTGAGTCTTGAGTTCTAAGTGACATGGAATGGGTAGGGTGAGGGTAAAGATTCTAGATTGAAACCTCCTTGTAATAATAATAAATATGCGATTAATCATTCCAGGATCAGCAAAAATACACCAACATCAACTGGAATTACAAATCCAATGTCAAGCAACCTCAGTCATGGTCATAACTAGTTACATTAAATAACTTAAAAATATTCATAAAGTCTACATTTGGAAAATGGAGAAAAACGTTGATATTTAATGCAATGTACTGTCAACTATGAGTCTGGAGTCTCCAATTTTTATGCTGTATATCCTGTCTTTGCATACGTCAAATCACAAATCTAACTAGCAACTAACATTTTCTCTACTACAAAATACTAGCTAATGAACTGAATTCAAGAAGGAAATTTCCCAATTTCTACAGTTCATAAATACGAAAACCCATTTATCATAGAATGTTGCAGAAATGCCAAACATAAATCATTTTAGTCCTCAAGAACGAATCACGAGATGATGAAAAAGTAGATCTGAACACCATTAAAATTAATCTAATAAGCAACAACATATATCATGGAAAGCATACAAAAAAAGGGATTCAAAATTGATCAATGCCTCTTCATTTATCTTTAAACCATCCTTCACAAGCCTTACAAATCACTATGAGAACGATACATAAATTAATATGACCTACCTCTTTGAGGTATTAACCCATGGATCAATATTTATAAGAGCACATCACCAGATAGGATCATCTTTTTCACTGCGGTTTTAGTATTAGAACTTCAATTCGAAGACTTGAAAACTGACTATAACTTCATTAAAATAAAACCCAGAAAAAAAAAAAAAGAAACGGGAACACAATGAGGTATATGGGAAATAAGTTGCTCATCCTATGAATGAATGTTGATTAAAGGTGATGTGAATGCTGATTGACATTATTGCCAGCTTTGTCCACCCTATAGCTTAAATCCCCTGAACAATATGAAGTTTTAAGCTCATTTGCTACATTTCCTATGCCTATGTTGTTTGTCCCACCTCCAGAGTTGTTTCCATTACATCCCCACCCATTCCTGTCCCTGAACCTTGGGGGCCTAAATTTTGTATTATTACACTTCTGCTGCTTGAAGTAGCTCCTTCCCAAATCATACGAGGATTCTCTCCCTCGTTTAGATGTACAATGATTGTTGGCACATGGAATGCCAAAGTTTGCTTGATTGGCACCAGTTGTGCTAGGAGTGCTTTCTTCAGAGTGACAAGTCACATGAACACAGCTGTCCTGTTGTCCTTCTGCAGGTTGAGTAACTGGCACATGATTGACAGTATGAGAAGGTGAAGGGTCTTTCTTATGACACGGAAATGGGGGCAATGGTGGAAAGGGATGGAAAGGCATGCCAGGAGCAACAACCCAAGAATCTACAGTTTTAGCATGGGGTGTTCCATATTGCTGAATGATACACACAGGAATTCCATACGAGACAGGAAGGCGAGAAACAAATTTCTCTTGTGGTTGCCCTATAACTGCATCATCAGGACACTTCAAAGGACAAAATGTTGACGAAGCAACAGATGAAGCCACAGGGGTATTAAGGAAAGGAGATGAAAAGCCAGGAGGAGCATCCTCAAGGTTGTTTTTCCTTTCATCATAGACCATATTAACATCAATTTGTTGACAGTAATCATGCACAATGCTGGAGAAATTTATGTCCTCTCTGCTCACCTTCTCGAGATGCGAGGCCACTTTGCCCACCCCTGGCAATGGGCTAGATTCTAACTGTTTCCGCAATCCAGACTCACTCTTTTGTTCCTTGTTTTGAAGTAAACTTGAAGCTGCATCTGTGTCTGCTGGCTGATCCCATCGACTTTTACGCTTGCGAACTTTTGTCACACTGGTTGGGCAACCACCTGTGCAAGGTGCAGAACATCCCTCCTGGACACCTGTACTCACAGTTGCAAGCATTAATTGCTGAGCATAATCTATAGCTTCAGTAGGCCTTCCACTTTGCTCACGCCAATTATCATGTGATGAGGAAAATCTATTGCTGTTTGAACCCCTGTTAAATTCCATCTTGCCATCATCCCTGTCTATGAAGCTATGTCTTCTGTAAGGTTTAGGAATCCACCTATCTCGAAAGCTACGTGCTATTTGGTGGACCTGTACAATATGAAACTGATTTCAGTTCAGATGATACATTCATTCGTTGAAACATCATGACACGTATTGCAGAGAACATCAAATGAATCCCCTCAACATGAACGGAAAACAGATGCTTAAGGAATCTAAATGGATTTTCAGAACAAGACCTGTTTGTCATCATGTTCTGTCAGGGAGAGCATTGACTCCGTAAAGCTGCACAGGAACACAATTCTCAGAGAACAAGCAACACAGCTAAGAAGTTAAATTCATTTACTTGAATTAGAAATGAGCAATGTCATCAATTTGCATGAAAGAAACTGAACAGCTGGAAGAATTCATCTGAGTTCAGATCAAGACATGAAAAAGTTAAATGCACTAAAAGTTACGCTCCTTAAACTTAGAACAGCAAAAATTGCCAAAAGATATCTTCGACAGTAAACATGCCTTATGCCAAGGAGATCCATCACTAACGAAATTCACAAAAGAAGACTTCAGAACAGACTACTATGTACATTTAACATCATGTTTGTTTTATACAAGGTTGATTCTACAACTTATCTCCACACAAGTACACAGGAATTTCCCAAGCTATATGAACACAGCTTTTAGAGTTCAGTAGCCCTGAGGCTAAGCAATACAGAGGAATTTTCCCAGAACTTTGGAGGAAAGTCATAGGGATGAGCCCAAGAATTTATCAGGAATTACTTAGGCTTCAGTTGGTAATCATGTGGCATTTTAAAAGCTTCAGCAGAAATTTTTTGTAAGCTACAGAAACGATGCTTAGTAATGCTTTGTAAAAGCTACTGAATAAAAGCAAAGGTATTTGCAGAGTGCTGTATGTTGTTCTGAAAGTGCTGTCGAAAATAGAAAGTGGCCCAAATAAGTAATTGTAATACCAGAAATGCTGTCATACATAAACTACAATGCAATTAGAACATTTTTCCAAAACATTGCAATTCATTAAGGCCTCATTTGATGCCTAGGATTGGATTAGATAGGATAAATGGCTAGATTAATGTTTATTCAAGGAAGAAGACGGAGAGTGTCTTCTAACTTGAAGGAAGAAGATGGATTAGCCATAAGGGGAAACTTATCCCCACTAATCCCACCATTTTTGTGGGGATGGAGGTTTCTCCTTAAGACCAATCCATCTTCTTTCCATCTTCTTCCTTCAAGTTATAATTTTCTACCTTGAATACACATGAAACAAGCCATTTATCCGATCCAATCCAATCCTAGGCATCAAACGAGGCCTAAATTTGAAACCAACTTCCACTGTTGCACAGGCCACCCCCCAAAAAAAAAAGAAAGAAAAAAAGAGAAAAGAGACTGAAAAATTAAGAAGGTTATCCAATGAAGAAACAAATGATTACCTCTCCATTCCAGGGCAGGGAGGACCTCCATTAATATGTTCTGATGTAAGTATCTGCCTTACGGCCAAATACTCTAGGACCTGCAAAGGTTATATTAGTCATTAGTCTGCTGCATGATATCCATCAAGATATGTTCTCTATCCAAATTTTCTTGAGAGGGAGAAAGAGAGATAGCCAATTTTACAACTGGATTAATAAAACACTATATAAGTTAAAATGGATTTCAGTGCAAGCACCTTCAGAAGTTTCCGGAGGATTGGTATCTTTTTGAAGTCTCCTTTGAAGTTTCCTCCTTTGAAGTCTCCTCTGCACTTCTTCAATATGTTGTGCAGCATTCTCAAACCTGAGAAAAGAAAATATTCATCAACTGAAGCAAATGGGGGCACAATAAATAAATTAATTTGTTGCCCACAAGGGGAAACAGATGCTGTGAAACCATAGGGAAGATACACACCATTTTTATTAATTACATCAACCAAAACCATCCGCGACTTTGTTTTCAAAAGCGCATCCAGAATCATCGAAAGATCTCGATTGCTGAAAAATAAAAGACGAGACTTTTTAATGAAAAACTGTTAATTACACATTTCATCTAAAAGACAATAACTGAAACTAGTTAAGTGACCAATATTGCAACATAGAACAACAAAAGGAAGTGAAAGATTTCAAATGACCTCTGAATTGCTTCACCATTGCCACTATCACCTGATACTGCAGTTTCAAACAAAAGCCTCAAGTAGCCTTTAGTTGAATCCTGAAAGAAAATGGCATACATGCATGAACCACCAATATAAAAGACAAACTAAAAAAAGGAAGAAGCTGTTGCAAGGGTAAATGCTTCAAGAAAAGAAAATGGCAATAGGCTTTAGAAGTAACATTAAAAAAAAAAAAATTACACATATGATAAAGCATACTCATTGGCAGAGAAAGTCCAAGGCACAGGTTTCCAGAAAAAAAAAAAAAAAACAAAACAATTATGCATATGAACCAAATTTGTAATGCAAAGTCAAACAGGAACACTTACACATGCACATCAACTTTCCAGTCACGAAAATTTAAAATACAACATTCAAAGAACCACATTTGATAACAAGATAGCTACTTACTTTCCGTTTACTGATCCCTCCCTCTGCATCCAACAGCTCATTAAGCCTCTCCTCAACTGCAAGCATTGGAGAACATCAAACATCAATCAATCACCTTATCCATTACTCCTATTTTCTTAAAGACAGTATAAAAAGAATCCCTAACCTGAACCTTCTATTAATCTTTTGGGTTTGATGGATAGCATGTGAGATTTACTGGCTGCCCCCTGAATTTTGTTAGCAGTTGGAGGAGTATTCACTTTGCCTTTCTTCACAAAACTAGATGAACGGGAAGTTTTCACGTTACGATGCAATTTAGAAGAAACCTGCTTATTTTCAATAGTGCCCAACTTGGACTTTCTGTTAGCATCAATTCCATCAGATAAAGATTTGCTGAGCATTTTTATTGGAGAAGTAATCTCAAGTCCTTCAAAAGAGTTTGAGGATTTTTCTATAGTCTCCTTTTTGCTGAAATCCTCCTGCTGAACAACAGACATGGGTCTACTAGTTACGTCCTCTGTTTGTTGGGAAGATTCAAGTGTTTGTGCATAAGACGGTAATTTTCCTTTTGAGTGCTCCAATTCCAATGAATCATGTGTATGAGAAACAACAGATGCAAATCGGTCCACAGACTCTTTTTCTGTGGTGATCTCCAATTCCCCAACAGCAATTGTTGGCTTATCAATTTCCTTAGATACACTCGCCGCACTTTGCATTACCACACCATCAAAGGAACTGGCTCTAGGCAATGTATTGTCCCACCTATCTTCAGATACACCATCTTCTGGAATCATCATAGGCTCCAGATATTCTTCATCTGAATCATCTTGAACAATGACTTCAGAATTAAGAGGATCACCACCTATATAACCCTGACATTGAGGTGAACCACAATAACATTTTTTGGCAGCAGCTCCAAATACCCTTACATAGTTGTAGTCAAATGTCACCTCTTCACCCTGAAAAATAAGTATAGGTACATATATACAGAATGGAGGTTATAAACACACAGAGCATAGAGAAAGAAAAAATAAATTGAAGAAAACAGCTAAAAATAATGGCTTCAGAGGCAATGCAGGCAACAGACTGTTAGCCCCTACCATCATGTCAACCTTAAAATTCAAGGCTCTTTACGTTTTCTTTTATCTTCTCCTTGTATACATCTTATCCTTCTAGAGTTTTTCTAAACTTTTTTTTAATCCAAATTATAGCAAACACTAGTATATAACAAAAGTATTAGGTACTCGCAGGTCCATAAAAAGGTGGAGTAGTCTCCAAAATTAACAGTGTATCCTAAATGATTTGATAAATAGTCACAATAGAATATATTTTCCTTCAAAGAAAAAGATTAAAATAAGTAATATCAGAAAATAAATAATATAAACTTTCCGGACAACTAGTTTTACAGTTAGGACTCAGGATAAGCAATAAAACCGTTCATTCTGTACAAGCCAACAATGAAAAAGGTGCTGAAATGATTAATTGGCCAAGAGGTGACTAGGGAGAGACTTTAACCCTGGAATTGCATCCCACATAAAACTTTGCAAACATAGCTTGATTTCTTGAATTGCATGCTTATGAGAGGAAATGACATAGTAAAGTCCATAAAAAGGGCAACATGTACAGTTCCCTGATCTAAGTCAGCCATCTCTTAAATAACACATCATCAGATCCCGAAACAGAAAGGCCAGAGCAGCTATATCAAATGTCTTACTCACAAAGGAGCTATATTATATACATTAATCCCACCCGAAAATGTGTAACTTTTATCTTATAATCATAAGCAGCAAAGTGAAGCCCCTAGTCATGTTCAACTTTAATAGTGTTTAAAGATAGTACTCAAAAAACCAAGAACTGAAAATTGATTTTTCCTGCTCACAAAGGGTTAGAATCCATGTGAGCTACCATTATGATGCAATTCAAGCATTCAAATCATTACAGGGTTCATGCCTCTAACCAAAAAGTTAGGCAAGAAAGTAAAAAAGCAAGGCACAAGCATACCTTCTGTATATCTCTCAATGCAAATAGTCCTATGCAAATCTCCCCATTCACCATCCACTGTTGAGAGCAAGAACAGAAAGTTAAGATTATAAAGAGAATGAGTAAAATCAAAAGTGAGCTTTCCACGAATTACACTTGCAACCAGCACATGAAATGAGGTCATGGAATACATGCTGAAAACAGAAAAAAGTATGACAGCCACATTCTAATATATGTGGCCATGGTAAAAGGGTAACCTAAAAGAGTACCTCCTATCTCATATCCAAACCTTGTCAATAACAACATTCAGGTCACCCCCTAGAGTTTACTAGTTTGTACATACACAAATTAATGTACTTGAAGAAAACCGACTTCACTATTATGTCAGAACAATTCATACATTAGATAGATGTATGATACCATATTATATGCAAATTACAAGTAAACAAACATGAATAATCCAGTACTTTATAACAAAGCAAACCGACTCCATTGAGATATAGTGTTTCATTTTCATTATAAATAAGACTTTATTAATAGAAGAAAAAGTAGAAGGAAAGATGGACAAGATGTCAATTGAAAAAAAAAAGATTATAGAGACCAACTATCACAGAATCTGTCATTCATTCATTGCAAAAGAATGAACCAAATAAATTCATCATATGCAGAATATGCCTCACAAGTTAAGGCATAAAAGGGTGAAAAACATGCATCTCTAAGCCCATGCCTAATTATTCCCATAGCCGAATTTCCTACAGACTACAGTCCATTTAAAACCAAATAATAACCCAGTATATTATACCCATTATACTTATGTGTGAAAAAGGAAGGTATGTGATCAAAAAGAAAGAGGAATGATGATTGAGACAAAAGAAAGCAAGACACAAATTGGCAGCAAGAGGAACTAGTCAATAACATCATCCACAAGAAATGTTCTAAAACTTTGGACTACCCCTAATGGTGGAGAATAAATATCCAAATTGACACATCATTACACCAAAGGCCTTCATAACCAAGAGGCACTCTGCCTTATCAAAGCAGGGAGGGGAGAATGGATTGAGCGACAAGCCCTATATTGCCAAAAATGAGAAAAGGCTCGTCCAGACCAAGTATATAATGATAAGAATCTAGCCATCTCTATATACATAATATGCCCATATTTACATTCACCTTTTCTGTGCGACAATTAGGATCACAACTATGGTTAATGAAACGCCCCAAATTTCCCTTTGCACATGCATCTATTACCTGAAATAAAGTGTAAAAATTGTCAATGGCAACTAAAGTGCAACAATTTTAGAAGGATAATCAGGAAAAAAAGAAAAGCAGAAGTTCTATTTGACTGTTGAAGTTCTGGGATAAGGAAACAAAATTTACCATACAATCAATATATAATTGAGAATTTGAGATTAGCATAAGAATATGTGATGCAGTAATAGCATAAACGGCTTACAGAACTGAAAAGATATAATATTACATATAATCAAGCTGCAGATTCAAAAGGATTCTTTTACTTCACATATTAGAGAAAATGAATTGCAAACAATATATATCAAGAAAAATTAATACAACCTACTAACTTGTTTGTAGGAAACAGAAACTTAAATTGATATAATCTAAACTAATAACTATTAAATTAATGAAAAGTATGGTCCAAATATTGTTATACATCTGCTAGTAGGCCACATTAACATTCATCTGAGTAATGCAGCATGTGGCCATATTAACATGACATCTGATGGGACTACCCACAGACATGAAAATAACAAAGGACTCAAATATATATGAAGCAAAAAATTTAAGAGGTTTTTTTTTTTTTTATGTACATCTAGAACTTTCCACACTAGTCACTAGCCTGCTGATATAATATCAGAAGGAAAAGGTCAATTTGAGTTTGTGTTGGGAATACAAACCTCGCTGCCATTCAATGTCATGAAGTAGAAATGCCTATGACCCTTCAAAGCATACTCTTTTTGCCGTGCCTCATAAGCATGTGTATCAAGCACCTGCTTGGACGATGTATTAAAAGATCTTAGAAGGTACAGGGTAATGTTTTATCTGCGTGTCTGTCTGCATATACATATAAGCATACGTAACACATGTGCAAATATGTACAATTACACAATCAAAACAGAAACCAACAATTTGAGCAGAAGTTGAACCACTCTGGCATATGTCAATGCATTGACCATGACTCATTTTACTTCTTTTTTCTTTTCTGATAAATAAGCCCTCAACTACAGGAATCCACCAATCCGCTCAAAAATAAATTTCTTTCCCAAAAGAGTTTTATTCTTATAGACAACTGCAAGATTAACTCCATCTGCTGAACTGAGGGAAGAAATGAGCTTTGTGCCTCATTCTCTTTTCTTTTTTCAATCCCTTGGTGATAACTGATGAGTGATAATCTTGCTGTGCGCAGCAAAAATGTGCATTTAAAAATGAGCCCTCACATGGAAAGAATATATTGGTGAATTTTCTTATAATCTAGACTGCACCATATTAGATTTCTTAAAACTCAGTTATCTCATAAACTTGTGAATTTTCTAACATCCTAGACTCCTGCACATGCAACGCCTCAGTGAAAATTACACCCAAGAAAATAAAATGAAAGATACAAGAAGGAAAAAAATAAAAGAGTCGTGCATATTAATAAAAATTTGTTTCTTATAAACGAAAAATAAAAGAAAAATGAATGGAAAATAAAAGAGTAAAGTGGTTCAGACAAATTGGGAGATTAAGAGAGAATGAGAAAAGAAAATCTAGTGAAAAAAATGAATTTCAATATCACATGAAAAATGACATGGAGTTACTGCTTCTAGGTTTAAAGGTAATAATGTTACCAATTTAGCCTTGATATTGATTCATAAAAACTGGTGTCAAATTTTGGTGTGAGATATGAAACTATTGAGCTGGTTCAGTGGAAAAAATTAACTTTGAGAGAGATTCAAAGAGAGGCACACCAAAGTTGGGTGTTGGCTTATATATTAGTATTTATGAGTAAAATCATAGACCGACAAAACTTTTAGCTTTGGTTCCTCACCGAAAGAGCAAAACTTTAATAGCTCCTCCAAACTGAATTCACTGGTGAAATACCTAACCAAAACTGAGAAAAAAAAAAAGTATTCTGAATTTACCTCTCCAACATATTCAATAAGAAATTTCCCTTTAGATATATCTTCAAGCAACCTGAGTCCATAACCCTTCTTCCCACTTCGAAACTTCTCTAGTTTGGCATATCGGCGTTTTTGGAACTGCAAACAAATATATCAACTAAAACAATGCCCTTTACAAAAAAACACAATATTTTCTATATCCTATAAAAAAAAAGTATTTGCTATAAGAAATAGTTAAAATACCTGTTGATTTGAACAAAGGTCTCTACATGGACAGGCTCCTCGAACACACTCAATGTTGAGCATTCGATTCAGGCAATCATCTCCACAACCCAACCGGCCATCTGAAGATGGTTTGCAATGGCAAACCATTATCTGATTAAAATTCAGAAAAGAAAAAAATTAGGGAAATATTTATATATATATATATATACTGGTCTGAAAAGCCACAAATCTCATCAGATTTTTACAAATAACATTACTGATAAAAGGCAAAATTATGACTAAGAGCTTTGTACAAATTCATGTGTTTTTAAGATAACAGATGAGATCATCTTTCAAATGTAGGGTACTGTCATAGGAATTCAAATATTTTGGGGGAGCGGCCCTGCCCACACCACAACATAACTACAATGCTATATGTGACTTGTGCAGATCCAAACATTCGAATTATATCTACAGATTTCAAAACTAATTCACATTGTAGATGAGAAACATATTGCATATTTTCAAAGTTATGGTACCACTAATCTGCATTATCAAAAAATTTCCCCCTCAGGCCACCTTTCTTCAACACTAATCTAATTTCAAAGAGGAGTACATTATCTTATTTTGTATGGAACAGCTGCAATTGGTTGAAGAAACTATTCCGTTCATCTTTACTAGGAGTATAACATTTTTCTGCACAAGAATAATAGTTTAAACCCTGTTTGAGCACATCTCCATGCTTGGCCCGTGTCAGTCCCATATATAGTTTCTTATCCAACTTTTAACATGCCTTGGACCAGCCATGTATATCATACATGCCCCAAGTCTGAGCCATGTCCCAAGTGAGAAGCACCATTCCTCTTATTATTGTCACCAGGACAATCAGACGATTCCTCTTTTTTACCGAAATCTACTCAAAATGATACTCACACAGACAGAATTAAAATACTAATATCCAGGTTAAAAAATTAAAGTCAAGTATAAACCTCGTCAATAGTCTGAGTTTTACGGCTACGGTGGAGGAACTGATTAGTTTTGATACATGCAACATTCTGTTGGGAAACTGCAATGCATTGGGACCAAAATAAGTGTCAGAAGTAAGAACCCACATATATGTAAATGTGCATGTGTGTGAATTTAGAGAGAGAGAGAGAGAGAGAGAGAGAGAGAGACTAAAAGCTGAACCCAATCTTACTTCTATCACAAATAGAAAACACGTACCTTTTGGACGCCGACATTCCAATGCTTTGTAATTTAATTGGGTGCCAGAAGCATCTTCTTCACCTGAAGCATCTGATATGTCCAACTCTGCATTAATCTCTGCATTTGACTTCTCTTGAGGGATTGAGCAATCAGCAAAGGCTTTATCTCTGTTATCTTTACAGGCCCTTCAAAATTGAATCAAAAATGAAATAAAATAAATAAATAAATAAGGATACTAGATTAAAGTTCCAAAGAATAATCTTAGCAACCAAATTATTTGCCATGCATACCCCATAAAACAAATCTAGAGATTATGACCTCTAATAGTAACAAATCACACATTTCTCTACAAAAGCAATATTAAGAAATAGACATTAATTATGGCAAGGCACAAAGTAAAAAAATAAAATAAATAGACTAGTTGACTTAACCTACACTAATATTTTAGGAGACAGACAGTTTTCTAGGCTTAAAATCTGCTCCACTTGAAGTGCAAATATAAGAGAACAACTAGTTGACTTAACCTACACTAATATTTTGAAGATTCAAGAATCCCAAATAGTTTTCAACACCGACGACAGGTTGATTCAGTAGTCTTTTGTGATCCACTTTCAAATCAAATTATATTATATCCGATATCAATCTAGAAATTTATAAAATGTAAAACATTGAAACTACAAAATAAGTGTTGCAAATTTTCTTATTGCTTTCTAAAGCTTGGGCAGCCAGAGCATATATGTAATTAGTAATTTAACAAATTTCTGGAGAACTTAGTTGCGACCAAAGTCCTTTGCGTAGGAAATTTAGGCTTGATTCCACAGTTATCTAGACTACAACCTATCACAGATACTGCTAAATTTCAAATCCAAACAATCATTAAATCAAGAGTCAATACCCCTTAGCCTAGTGTATTAAATTATAGCTCTAAATACCATGATAAGCCCAAGTCTAATGATCACACACAAATACCTTTCCCAGTTACCATATAAATATGATGACCTGCTCCTTAAATTCAAAGAAAACAAAGGAAACAATAAAAAGAACATATGCTTAGATAGACTGTCTTATCTTTACCATGTGCACTTTATATCATCTATAATATCTGCAAGTTCAGCTTGTATACGCCTCCATTTATGACAATCATCACACAACACCCAAGCATTACGCTGGGGTAAATAATGATTATCTAAGCCAACAGGTACCATGTCCAAGTTAGGAACGTCTAAGCCTACAGGATCAATGACAGAGTTGGCTTTGCTTATGCCATCCACAATGTGATCTCCTACAACATAAAGGCATGTAAAATCAGCTCAAACATGTATGTAACACACAGCAAAAATGAAAATAAGAAATGGTTGGATGATTAGGATGATGAAAGAATTTGTTAACAAACAAGAACCTAATTCCGGGAGACTTTCTGGCTTGCATGCAACCTGATCACAAACAGCCTTCTCCTTGACTTTCTTCTTATTAACAGACTTCTGTTGGTTTTCCCTCAGTCTACGAGCATTTCCTCTCTTACTCTCTGAGTCAGAGACTCTGGACCTGCCCTTGGGAGGCTTCTGCCCCTTAGTTTTAGAGGAAGGAAGCAAATTCTTGGAATTATGTGATTTTGATAATCCTAATCCCACACCTAGATTGCAATATGTTTTAGCTTCTGCACCACTTTGCACTTTGAGAACCTCTCCAGAAATTCCATCATCAGTTCCTCCTGACAAGCGCAACGGCTCCACAGATAATTCCTTGTCGCTTGATGAGTTGCTTGAAGCATTTGCACCGGTAGAAGAAGTGAAAGTCTCACTGGAGCAAAAACCCTGACTAACATTCTGTTTGCATCCATCTCGTTTTGATGGTTTTGGTTTATTTATGCTTTCTGGACAAGGTGAATCATCTTCATGAACACAATTTCCCGCATGAGGGAGTTTATGTTTCTTCTTTCCTCTCTTAGTACTAACAAATCCTCCAGAAGCAGCGATAACCTTGTCAGAAGTCAAAACAGTACCATGAGAATCTTCTCTTGGTCTTGCCTCGACATTTGCATCTGGAACCAAATTGATAACTTCTGAATCAGGTGAAGTTCCAGGATCTCTATAGCTAGTTCCAACAGATCCTCCTGATGATACAGCAACTGCATGAGAGGGAACCCCAAGAAAATTCTCTATCACATCTTCAGCTGAAGTCTCTGTAATAACAGCACTCTCCAAGTCCTTAATAGCCAGATCTTCATCCAGAACAGGAGCATCCAGAGAAGTTTTATCCTTCTCTGGTTTCTGGCTTATATACTGAAACTGCCTAACAGTTGCTTCATTTGTCCATATACCATCAATGCCATTGGCTTTTTGAATAGAATTTTCAGAAGCTGAGGTATCAACAACCTCAGGTACCGTGACGTACAGAGAATTTTTACCCACTTCTTTCCCCACTTTAACCTTCAAACGGATATGATTTGTTGAAGCATGGCATTTTCCCCTGGAACCCCGTGAGTTTCCACTAGCCCCACTCTGATTCCGTTTTCCACTTTTTCGGCCACCCCTTCGTTTCTGTGATCCTTGATTTGGACCTTGACTGACCTCAAGCCTGTTACTCTCCTCAAAAGATTGTGTAACATTTCCCAATAATCCCCAGGTAGAAGAACGAGCTGGTTTGGAAAGGCAGCTTCTCTTCCTTCCAGCAGCCTTGAAGACAATTTCAACACTTCCAAGTGGTTGTGACACTTTAGATGAGTTCCTGCATTTCCTTGGGGCCCTTTTTATCTGAGGCTTGCGGCTTCGGCCACTCCTTCGAGAAGACAGTGCTACAATGTCAGGACAATTGGTTTTAGAAACACAATCAACTCTGACAATATCCTTTTCTTCATGATCTATCTGTCCAGAGTGGTCAGATGAAGAGCTAGAATTAACATGACCAGGAGAATCATTCTTATATGGCACATCCACCCCCTTAGAAGAGCCATTGTCAATATCAAAGGGTTGGTACGATTGCAGAGAAACAGATTTCTCAACAATGCCAGTGGGGGCTAATCCAGACGAACTTTCCTTCAGAATGGATGCTTTTTCCTCTATTAGTAACATCTGGGTGCCAATTTCCACCTTTATATTGGTTGAAACATCGCTTTTCTGTTCCAACAACTCTGTAATCCTTTCTGCAGAGGGAAAATAGATAATCTTATCATTCCTCTGATCATTCTCTTGGGCACAAACACTCAGTGAATCTGACACATGTGAATCTTCAAAGGCCCTCTGGAAACCCTCTGGAGGCAATATTTGATTGCATGCATCAACAGTGGTTTTCATCTCAACAACCTCTGTAACCCCATCAGCAGAGAGCCCATTGATATAGTTGTGGGCAATACCAACAGGTTCACATGACTGAGGAGAAACAGAGTTCTCAAAAATGCAGTTAGGGGTTACGTTGGACGAACATTTCTTCAAATACGAGACATTTAATCTTACAGGTACTATCTGGGTTTGAACTTCAGCCTTTACATCTGCCCTAGCATCGCTTTTCTCTTCCAAAAACTCTGTATCCCTTTCTACCAAGGAACAGTCAAAAATCTTATCACTCATCTGATCAATCTGTTGCGCACAAATACTGAGTGAATCACACATATGTAAATCTTCCAAAGTCGTTTGGAAACCTTGTGAAGGCAATACTTGGTTGCACATATCAATGTTACTTTTCATCTCAACAACACCTGTAGTCCTTTCAGTAGAGAGACCACTGACACCATTATCATCCGTCTGTTCGTTCTTCCAGTCACAATTACTCAATAAATCACCTGTATGTAATACTTCTGGAGGCATTCCACCATCCCGTGCATGCGATGTCCTGTTGCACAAGTCAGCTTCTATCCCAGCTGAAACACCACTTTTCTCACAAGCAGCTTCCAAATAGGGACCAGACATGATGCTGAAATCCTTATCTTTTGTTTGAGGACAACTACAAGTATCCATGCCTACTGATTCTGAGGGAATTTCACAACCCTGTAAAGAAGATACTAGTTCATGGAAATCATTCTTTAACTCATAAAAAAGGTCACCTTTCTCTTCCACAACTTCCATAAGCCCTTCAGAAGGGAGACATCTAACACTCCTATCATCCCTTTGCTCATCCTGTTGAATACCATCTCCTGGTGAACCAGTCTGAGGCGTGACTTTCAAAGGCATTTCGCAGTTCCCAAATGAACTGGCAGAGCCATCCTCAACTCGATACACATCCTCCTTAATGCACATCCTGCCACTTTCTGTATTAGAACCATCAATATCACTCTGAATTTCATTCAAGCAACACCTATTGATTCCACATTCACTGTTCAACATATTTTCTGGTTCCAGAATATCTGCATTATCATGCTCACCCACCACCAAACCATCTCTATCAACTGTACACGACTCTGTAACATCACCGCAACTCACGCAGCCAGCATTGTCATTCTCAGACAGCCCCGGAGGCCTATCCGGCACACCGGTAGGGTCCACATTAGAATGAAGTAAATTCTGGGCTAGCTCTGAGCAGGACGGCTGCTCAGAAACAGATGGCACCAAGATCTCTGAGCCCATCTGCTGCTCGGCCACGGACTGGGACAAAGGTCCGTCAACAAAAATCGAATTTTCACAAGAACCCATCCTAAATTAAGCAAATTCACCCATTGACTCGAACAGTGTATATAACCCCCCAAAAATTAAAAAATTGAGCCTTACACGAAAACGAACCCCAAAATACAATGCCTCCAAATCAAACCCTAACTCGGCCTTCTATTCCCCATATACAGTACCCTTAGCCAAAGCAGTGTGCGCACAGAGAGAAAAAAACAAACCCTAGAATTGCATTCCCTTGACTTCCTCTGCAAAATCAAAACCCCAATCTAAAAATTGGCGCAGTAATGCACATATAAAAATATACGTTAAAAAAAAAAAAACCCCCACATACATACATAAAGTAAAACAATAAAAATTTATCGAACAGAGAAGAGATCAGAGAAGCACATACCTCTGTACAGGGAAGAAGAGAGCCTGAGACGAAAGAGGTCTATTCTATTTTATTAAAAACAAAAATTGTATATTTTTAAAATTTTTGCTTTGTCTGTGTATAGAGACAGAGAGAGCGTCGGTTGGTGGCGTTCGTGTGTTTGTATCAACAAAACGGTTTAAAGGGGAAAAATTGGATAAAACTGCAGGAGGAGGCTCCGACCGGCAAGACGACTTGTGGATTTCGTTGATGGATTTCGGGCTTAATTCCAATACACCCCTCAGGCCCTCAGTTTTGTGGACCACGTACATACCTGACTTGCTTGCTCTGTTTTTGTAAGACAAGACAACTGTCCCATGGAAGGGCATTTTGGGTATTTTGTAAAAACTAACGTTTTATCAGTTACGGGGAACTTTTTTATGTTTTATTTCCAAAAAGAGTTCTTTTCTTTGTTTATTTGGAGAATCATTGTGATTTAGGATTTTACGTCAACCAGAAAAAGGAGTAAAAAAAATGAATAAGTAATAGATTAAGGTCAAACTAGATGCACATGTCACACGAGGATGCACAGGGTATAAGTCTATATATAGTTGTAGGTAATTAGATGAATATTGAAGACGTTTTGTCTGGTTATATATTAATGATTGTCGATCATTAATGTATATAAGTTTTCAAGTGAATAAAACAAATTATTGAAAATAAATATATTATGATGATTATTAACACATTAATTACTTTTTGAGATGCAGCACAAGAATATTCTTAATTAGTGTATATCATTATAAGTTCAATAAATCTTAAAAATAATTATCTACATGATGAATATCAATCAAATATGTCAAATTGTGATGGATATTCAAGACAATTGTCCCTTTGTAAATAAATCATTGTCAATTGTTGATATATATGATACATCAACAACAAATATGTTATAAGAATCACTAATGCACAAGAATATTCTTTGTGCATATCATTACAAGTTCAATGAATCATAAAGATAGCTATCCACGTAACAATAGATGTGTTGAGGGAATAGTGTCGTATCGATGGACCATTTGATCTTAGCCATTTATGCTTTGTTTCATATTCATGCAAACCCATTTAAGAATTATATTGTGCTCAATTCGACTCATATAGCCAAAACTTAAACTTTGCATGGCTGACAACCCGCAACCCATATGTGCTCATGTCATACCTCAAATGGGCCAAACTTATTGGCCGACTCATTGGCCTTTTCTTCTTTTTATGTTTTTTAGGGTTAACAAAATTACCTTATGCTATTATTTTATTTTTTATAATTAAATTTTAATATTTTGTAATTGAGTGTACTCGTTTCGTGCTTATGCTTGTGTTGTATTTGTCCTCAATGTGAACGATTGTTGAAAGTAATGATTTGATACATTAATAAGTTTGTGAGGTGCACAAGAATATTCTTAGTGTAGATAAGTGTCAAAGACTATCATTACCTATGCGATAATTGCCAATCATTTAATGTATATATATTTCACGTACTATTATAGCTAATGAAAATGACCATCAAAAGCAATAATAATTATAGATGCATTAATAAGTATGTGAGATGTACGATAATATTCCTTATGTACATTATTATAACTTATAAGGTTTAATTACAAAAAAGTCTCATGAACTATATGGACTATTTCAAACGGGTCTACAAACTACAAAATATTTCAAGTGCGTCAACCAATTAACAAAAACCATGAAAAAACGCATTTCATAAAGGGTTCCGTCATTGCCTCATTGGTGATATTATGTGCCAACATGTCCAAGTTGACGTGGTTTTTTAGATGATGTGGCTAATTTTTCCTGCTCAAAACTTGACACTTGATCTCCTTGCGTCAAATTTTGGGTGGGTTTTTTTTCGTGTTTAGGGTTTCATGTGTCAAATTTTGGGCGGGAAAAATCTGCCACATCATTTAAAAAACCAAGTCAACTTGTCCTCATTGGCACTTAACATCACTAATGACGGAACCCTTAATGGAATGCGTTTTTTCATGGTTTTTTGTTAATTGGTGGACGCACTTGAAATATTTTGTAATTTGTGGACTCGTTTGAAATAGTCCATATAATTTATGGGAGTTTTTTGTAATTGAGCCTTATTATAAACTGAATAAATTTTACATACAGTTATTTACGCGACGATTCTCAATCGTTAATGTATATATATATATATATTTTTTTTTCACATAGTTCATTGATCTAAACCCCCTTTCAAACAAACCTCTTATAGTAAATATCTAGATTCATCAAGTATTGAAGTACACCAGAATATACTTTGTCTTCACCTTAAGGGAACTTTGACCAACTTAAATTACATAAGTACCCACATGATGATGTCACTTTGTACTTGGGGTTACATCAAAATGAAGATATGGCTAGGGTTTGTGTAAAATGTACAATAAATAGAAAACGGGATGTAGGTTTTTTTTTTTTGTCAAAAAAGGGGATGTAGTTTGACTCGTACTAGTCATGTACACATCTAGTAAGTTTGGATCTAACAGAAACTTGCTGCTATGTTCGTACAAGTAACTCAATTTTGGAAAGGAATTTCTCTCCACAACCAAGTAAAAGCCCACATCCCACAGCCCACCGGACCTTTAATTACAGCCACTCTTTCAGTAACCATGGTTCCCACACCCCACGGCCCAGCCCATAGCTTAACACACCAGAAACGGGCCCCAAGGTCCAAATTTTATCCCCCACTTCACCCTTGCTTTCACTTCAACCCAACTCATTTTTAAATGTTAGACTCCGTCCCTGGTTTTGTGAGGCCCAGCACGACGCCATGGGGCATATATATAAAATAATTTTTTCTTTAATGATTATCGAGCAATTTAATTTTTAATATAATTTAGGTAGTGATACTGACTAGTGATAAAGTGATAAACCTATTTAACATGATCAACATTTAAAAAACAATAAAATAAATGAGAATTGATTGACAACTCAAAAACAAAAAAATTAGAATTAATTATGTGTGACAATAACATTACGTGACATATTTACATGATGTTATTAATTCGATCACTCAAATTATAACACGTACATATAAAATAATTAATACCTAAAATCTTAAACAATACCTTTAAAAATTATACACTTGTTATAATTTAAGTAAATTGATAACACCATATCAATATACAACATAGTAAATTACGATCATCACGTATAATAAATTTTCCAAATGCAAACCCTAGAATTAAAACATTTATATTATAACAATAATAGCGATCAAATATATTCAAACCAAGATATATATATATATATATTATGGCTAGCCAAACATTTAGGTAATTAAGCACACAAGGTGAAGTTGAAGCAGCTAGTAGCACACAGAACAGTGATTGTCCCACAAACACAATTAAGTACGTTTCATGCACGTACACACCTAGCTTATAGCTTATTGTACAATAAGTTTCACCATCACTTAGTTGTTATAAGAAGCTTAATTAAGTACTAGGTACTGACCATTACAAACCAAACGATGGAAATTAAGCTGAAAGCATGCATATATATATATATATGCATGCATGCCATTGTTGTACGGCCTTACATTCTCTCCTGCAGATTTGGTTGAATAGGCTGCACGCGGAAGGCAAAGGGTATCTGGCCATGGGTGTTATAGTTCCCCAACCTCTGATGATGATAACCATTTTCTATGTCTCTCGCATTCTCTTCTATTTTCATCTCCTGTTTGTGCTGCATGTATGCAAATCCATGCACCCAATTAGCTACGACTAATCTATATCAGATTCACTACGCTTTCTGCAATTAAGTTTTTTTGTTTCTTTTCTTTTTCCAATGCATAAACATCAATAATTAATGTGCAATGGCTAGTAATTAACTCATGAATCGATCAACTGATGATAATTAAGCCCACGTGCTTGAACCATGCATATATGTATGTGTTCTGGCTTGCACTATATATCAAAGGCATGCATGTCAATATATTTATAATTTGCTGTCATTACTTAATATTTAGAGAGTAACTGGACCTTAAACAAACAGATCAAGTGTGCAAATTTAAAATAGTTATTTGCATGCACTAAAAGATATTAAAAAACTATGGGACTTTGGCTTTTTATTCCAACAAGAAATGAAAAACTCAAAAACAAATACTTATAACTAATTTAATTAGTTAATAAATGTTGATCATTGAGTTTTTTTAAAGAAAAAAAAAATTTATAGAGCTTCAAAATCTGAAGTTCGATCAATTTGGATTTGAAGATTAGAAAAGATGATTAATTCGCAATATAAAATTTTTGTAGTTAATATATAGGGTTATTTTCTAATGCAGAAATTTGTAATACAGATGTACAAATTATACTAAATATCTACGAATATCCGCACCAAAAAATCATTAGTAACATGTTTTGAAGGACGAATTCAGCAGAAATTAAGTGTGGATATACAAATAATACTGATTACTAAATGTATGAATGTTGAAGGACATGATTATATGTATATATATACATACAATATGAAAACATGTGATGATGAGCTTACCAGCTCGTAAGTGAGCCGTTTATTCTCCTCTTCCAGCGCTTCTCCCTGAGCAGTATGTTGATCATCATCATCAAGCAATATTGTAATTAATTCATGCATATATAATAATTTTAAAGTCAATTAGGCATATAGTATAACATTAATTAATTAATTCACGCATATATAATATATTTGATACATTAAAAAGTAATTAATCACTCAAAGATTTAGATCATACATTTTCTCGAATCATGTCGTAGAACTTGGACTGTACATGAAAAGAAGGCAACAACATTAGAACTTAACTATTATAATTATAAGCTGAATATCTCTCACAAGTCACAACAACTTAATAATTTCAATAAAAAAAAAACAGTAATAATAATAAATAAGTTTAAAAACTTGTACAAGACTTACCTGCTTGTCTCGGATACTTGTAAGGCCATTTTCAAGTGCTTCCTCTAAGGCCATGAGCTCTCTGTGGTTCAATGATGTGATATCCTCCCCCTTCAGATGCCTGCATATATATATATACAACAACATTGTACATATATGAGTATCTATGTATTTTATGAAAAGCATATATAAGGTGTATATATATATATATTTATATATTTATATATATAGATATATGCACCCAGAAAGAGACATATATGAGAGAAAGGGAACCAATGCATTAAGTGTGCATTTACCTGAGCTCGACTTGCATGTTTTCATTCTCTTTCTTGATTCTATCCACTTCATTGCTGAGGTTCTGGCAATGTTTATGATATTTGTTGCAAAACCCTCTCGCAGTTATTACTTTATATATATAAATAATTATTATAAAAGCAAAACAAGAAATGAAAAATGGAAACTATAATATTAATTACGTTAGAATATTAAAAGCGCAACACAAACCCATATAAGGGCAACCTAGATATTTCCATTTGCAGATCTAGCTGTTAGCAGAAAAGTGTGTGTATATATATGCCGGTTTCTATGCTTGTGCATAGCAGTCAAGGAACCAAAGGGTACAGAGAGAGAGAGAGAGAGAGATAGTTTATCAAGAAAAGACGTTTATTAATTATTATATCTGTGGGCTTCTTATGAACTAACATCCATTCAGTTGTTTCAATATTTTTGCAAGGAAAAGGAAGGGAGAATAACATTTTTATTACCAGATCTGTTTCATGGATGTTACATTTCATACACTTCCAGTTTTCTTTCTCAATAAAGAACCATTTTTTAAAAATAAAAATAAAATAAAAAAATAAAAACTATCAAGAGATCAGGAACCCAGTACATCCTATTTGTAGATCTGTTCATAGAAATCAAACTTCATGTTTCTTAACATGTTTTTAGCAAAAACAAAAAAATCATCATGCATGTTATTGATTAGTTATAGTTTCCCTTGCAACAAACAAGAACGAACAGATCTTTCACAAAATGAAAATATCACAGAGAGAGAGAGAGAGAGAACCAAACCTCATGCTTAGCATCCCACAACTTCTGCCCAGCACTTTTATGGTAGTTTTCCAAGATCCAAGTCAACCTTCATCACATCAAGAGACGAAAGAAAGATATACATGACCCACATCACACCCAGAAAAAAACAAAACCCTTCATTTATTTTGTAATTCCAAGCAGACCCATTAAATATCAAAACCAAAAAAAAAAAATGGAAAGTATATATGTATGTATGAGCTCCATACGTAGTAGAAGGGCTGTGGTATTCCTGCATCTTTCCAGAGCTAGAAATGATAATGAGTGAAACTTTGGCATCACATAAAACAGTGATTTCCTTGGCCTTCTTGAGGATCCCATTCTTCCTCTTGGAGTAGGTCACCTGCCTGTTGCTTGAGTTCTCAATCCTCTTAATCTCAATCTTGCCCCTCCCCATCTCTCACTACAAACTCTATGATCTCTCAGCTAATAGCTAGCTCTTTCTTCTTCTTCTTCTTCTTCTGCTTCTTGGTTTGTGAAATGGGAAAGAGAGAAGGCCAGAGATAATTAAGAGGGTGAGAGTCCAAAAGGGACATTTCTATTCTGGGTTTGGAGGGCAAACAACTTTCAAGTGCCACAGAAGTGAAGGGTTTGTTTATGGGTTTGGTGACAAGGCCAAGCCAACTGCTTTTTTTTACTTATCTATCTCTATCTCTTTGATGTTTGATTTGGCTTTGTTAGTTTTTGTTGCACCAATTAATTAACCTCCGGTCCCTAGCTTTTCTCTCTCTCTCTCTCTCTCTCTCTCTCTCTCTCTCTCTCTCTCTCTCTCACGTACTCGGCCATTAATTGTCACGCTTTTAACTCCAAGGTTTTTAGGGTTTCCTTAATATAGGCTTAATTAAGGGGGTTGAATAGGACTAGGCCACCATATGTATGCGTGTTTTTAATTAATTGGTACGTAAATGTGTTTTTTTTTTTTTTTGTGTGTGGTCGAATGGTATATATGTAAATGTTATGTGTGTCTACGTGAATTAAGGGTCTTGAAGTTTGTGAGGGTCTTGTCTAGGGTTTTTTAGTGATGGAGCTAAATATGGATAATAATCAAATCTTAACCATCAAATCAAAGAGATATCAACGTGTGAATGTGTGTTTTCCTCGAGAAATAATAGTGGGTAAAGCCGTAAAGGGAGGGAACAAACAAGGAAACAAAGTGAGTTTTTATGTGCCCTGAATACAAAGAAAGGAATATGATACCTCCGAGAGTCAAACAGTCAGGGTCATCAAACAGGACGACTAGGATTTGGTCTATACTTCTTATATATTCTTGTGTGTATATATATATAGAAAAATACTTTAAAGCTAACTAATTAATAAGATAATATAATGTTAACTATCATTTTGAGTTCATTACACAATATAATTTCATGATCTGAACAGTTTATTTTTTAAGCTCTCATTCGGAGATCATCCTTAAAAAAAAATAACAAAATCAAAAATCATTTAACCAACTATTAATAAGCTAATTGTGCTCATACAAATGGACGAACACAAGTTTTTCAATAAAACATGAAATAATTGTAATGATAATTGAATGGCTAAATGAATTCTGATTTGGTTGATTTTTTGTAAGGTTAATATTTGAATGGAGACTTAAAATATGAACGGTTTGGATTATGAGATTACATTGTATAGTGGGCCCAAAATGGTAGTTAGTATTGTATTATTTTATTAACTAGTTAGTTTTAAAACATTTATATATATATCAATGGCCTCTCTCTGTACAATCCCTAAGTCCCTATACATATATATATATAAGTGAACGACTATGAAAAGGTTATTGTGAATTGGGATATGTAAAATTGAAATTATATTAAATAACCCCTTTAAGTACAAAAAAAAAAAATCTTTTTTAACCCTCCCCTCCTCACTTAATTTTTTTTTTTTTTACTCTTTGACCCCAAATCAGACAAAACGACCCATCATGATCCACAAATGTAACAAATATACTTGTTTTATAAAAAATATATATTTTGTTCGTCTATTTGTTTGATTAAAATTGAATAGATAAATGATTGTCGACATGGCCCACAACATGAGCACATATGCCCACAACCCACAACCCGCAACCCGGCCATATGTGCTGATGTTGTACCTTAAACAAGCCAAGGCCAAGCTCATTGGAATTTTTTGTTTATTTTTTGAAGGTTAAGAAAGTTATCTTATGTTATTCTTTTATTTAAATATTAATATTTAATTTGTTGTTTAAATGAGTCGTTCCTCCCCGTTCAATCTCATTTAGTGCTTAAGCTCGTGTTATGTTTGGCCTTAATTGATGTGAACAATTATTAATAATAAATAAGTAATTATAATTATTGATACATTAATAAGTATGTGAGGCGCACAAAAATATTCTTTGTGCACGTAGCTGAGTTTCACAAAGAGTCACCTATAATGACAATTGATAATCATTGACATATATAAGGCTCTGTTTGAAATTGCGGTAGAGAACCTAAAAACTGCTGTGAATGACAATTTTCAATCACTTACAGCAGTTTTGGTGTTTGGTAAAAAAATAAAAAACTACTTTTTCTCACAATTCTCAACTCACACAACAAAAACATAATGCAGGTTTATAGGTACTTTTGAAAGCTGCAGTGACTCACAGCAACAATAAATATTTTATTTTACCCATAATACCCTTATTGATTTTTATAATTTTTATTTGTTTATTTTAAATTTAAAAATATGTCCATTGTTAGTTATATTTTATATTGTGATAATTAATTATCATATTTTATTTATAGGATTAAAATTATAATATACCTAAAAAAATAATAGGCATACTTATTTAATAATGTTGTTCTTAGAAAAATTAATGCTAATAAAAATTTGTAGTCAAAAATTTTAAAAACAAGTAAAAAAATATTTTATTTTTATTAAACAAATAAGGAAATGCACTTTCAGCATCATATCTATTTTAGTAATTATACACAATCACAGCATTTTTATATTAACATTTACCAAACACTCCGATACTATTTTTTGAACTTACAGCACTTTTGAAAACATAGTTTACCAAACACTCAACTGTTTTACTTTACAGCTTACTTTACTTGACAGTTATTTTTTCTCACAGCAATACCAAACTCCCTTAATAATATTGTTCTTGGAAAAACTGTTTTTTCTCATAGCAATACCAAACTGCCCTAAGTTTCCCATTCTTTCATAGCTGATGACAATCATCGAAAACAATAATAATTATAGTTGCCTTAATAAGTATGCAAGAATGAGAATCACAAGAATATTATTTGTTTACATTATTATATATTGGCCGGATAAATCTTATGTAAGTTATTTATGTCACGAATACCAAATTACCAATTATTGATATATACCACCCTTTAAAGCAAATATATGACAATAAATACATCAACTATTAATGCTCTATAATTATATATTATTATTTTCGATGATTGTTATCAACTATTAAAGTATGGAAAACTTATATACATCAATGATTGTCAATTGTCATATAGTTAGGTGACTGTTTGCAAAACTCATCTACACATGCAGAATATTCTTGTGCGCCTCACATACTTGTTAATGTATCAATAATTATCATTACTTATTTACTTTTAATAATCGTTCTGATCATCGAGGCCAAAGTGCCAAACATAACACGAGCTTAAGCACTAAATGAGATTGAACCAGGCACGACTCGTTTAAACAACAAATTAAATATTAATATTTAAATAAAAGAATAACATAAGATAATTTTCTTAATACTAAAAAAATAAACAAAAAATTCCAATGAGCTTGGCCTTGGCCTGTTTAAGGTATAACACAAGCACATATGGGTTGCGGGTTGTGGGCATATGTGCTCGTGTTGTACCTTAAACAGGCCAAGGCTAAGCTCATTGGAATTTTTTGTTTATTTTAAGGGTTAAGAAAGTTATCTTACGTTATTCTTTTATTTAAATATTAATATCCCTTAATGTGAACACAAAGTATATTCTTGTGTACTTCCTATACTTATTGATGAACCTAGCTATTTATTATCATATACTTGTTTTAAAGGGTGGTTTACATCATATATCAATAATTGGTATTCGTCACGTAAATAACTTATGTAAGATTTATCCAATATATATAATATGTAAACAAATAATATTATTGTGCTTCTCGTTCTCGCATACTTATTAATGCATTTATAATTATTATTGTTTTCGATGATTGTCATCAACTATTAAAGTATGGGAAACTTAGATACATCAATGATTGACAGAATTATAATCATAAATATAATGTATCAAAGATAATTGTTTTACCAAATGATTTAAATTACTCATTTCATTCCTACAATTCAGAATTAAATCATTCTAGCTTCAGTATAGGGTCATAAGTTAAATCCAAACAATGCAAATAGTATAAGACCTTGTAATGTCAGGTTGAAGTATTTGATTATCCAAATGAACAGCATGAGTCTAAGTTAATATTCAGTGCAGTCAACATAGATGCAGCAGAATCGATCCAGTTTTTACTGTCACTTTATGTTTTTGTAAGTTACCATCACATGGGTCCAGTTGCTCCTGGTATGTATTGTGGGTTGATAAGGAGGTCACAGTCTCACAGGAAAAGGATGCTATTGAATGAAATTTTTATTTTTTAGTCCCTTTAGACTGGAATATTGAACTCCCTCAAACTATGTATATTCCCAAGTTTGGGTTGGTGTCTAAACTCTAAAGATTCCAATCAGCAATCAGCAATCACCAATCAGCGTAGCACTAGCACATTCTTTTTCTCGGTGGTTACCTAGACATATAGGCTAGATTTACCCATGCTTGTTGCAAGGGTTCTCCCCTTGGGCCATAAAATAGATTCTCCTTGTCCCCTCTTATAGGCTCATAGTCTCCTCTCTAGGGTTATTCTACAGTATCAGGTCCTTGGTTATACATGAATTTTAGAGTGACCCAAGAGGGGTTAATTTAGAGTGATGCATCTTTATCCTCTTGTTAAGACTATTTAGTGGAAGCATATATGTTTCATGTTAGAGAAGGATGATGACAAGATTCATGCCAGGAGTACAAAGCAGAGAGAACACGAAAGAAAATGAGAGAAAATGAGATTGATTTCTTGAACTGTTTTGTTACAGAATTTTTATTTTTATTTTTCAGAGAGAAGAGTAAGCTAATCAGACGGGTAATCAGGCTTAAGCTTAACAACCTGTAACTAATCAAAACAGACTTAACTAATTACAACAGACTAATGCTGAGCTGAGCTGTATAAGCCTGGCTTGCTGACTTTGCTGACTAGACTTTGACCAGCTACCCTTAACAGATAAATGTTGTCCAGAAATAATAATAATAATAATTTGACAGGCTTATACAGATCAGCTCAGCATTATTCCAGACTTTTTTATTTTTATTTTTGTTGAAATGTTGTTTTGATGTCTGTCATAGTCTTCATATAGAGTACTTTAAAAATTTTACTTTTGAAGTCTCTGAAGCGTTTGAATGGTTAGAAAATTACTTCTAATTTAGAGAATCTTTATAATGTTCATGAGATGCGTAGAAGAGAAGACAAAAATCTTTTACAAGTGAGTAAGTGACATTTTTTTTCTCCAAAAGTTTGTAGGGCTCTTAGTCCTTATGTTCCGGCCCTGCTAGTCACACCTCTCGAGCGGAATCCACATTTTGTTGCATATGTGTCTTCAGGATGTAATCTTCCAATTATGCAGATGAACTAGAACCAATTTGAAACGGGGAAGTCCCGTAGCTTGCTAAGATGCCTCTCCATGTCCCGTCTGGTTTTATCCCACTCTTCCCTCTCGATCACGGTGGTGGGATCATCTCTTTCACTCTGACATGATAGAAGAAAACAGTGAACCAAATGACGAATAACAACTAAATTTAAAGGAAGCAATTTGGACCAGAGTTGGTTACCGCATGATTTATTCTGAATGAGTTTCCATTATCACGTATTACAAGCAGGTCATGTCTTCTATCTCTGCTTCTTCCCCCTGGAACACTGACCTATAGAAGGCATAACAAGCATTGAAAGAGCATAAGAAATCAAATAAGCTGCATTTGTCCCATCGTGAACTCCATGTCTCACACTCTGAACACTCAAGTATTCACAATGCAATCATGCCACAAATAGCAGATAGAAAGACCCCTTTGTGCAAGCAACACAGTCCAATAAATCAGAATCTACGATGATATTATTAATGATTCATCCAACACAGAAGCCAGTGTCATACAGTACTTCACTATGAAAGGGTAAAACAAAAGCTCAAAGACAGTCACAGCATTAGGTCAGAAAATAAAGGAAATTGGGATTTTCTAGATTTTGGTATCAAATCCAGTAAAAAATTACGTGTAATCCATGTATTCAAAATAATCCTTTACAGGATAAAAGTTTTGCTGGTTTTCTTTAATAAGGATCTAAAGTAAACTCCAAAGAGAAGATAAACTCGTAACTAGCACAAGCATTATTGGCTATTGCCGTCAATTTTTTAACAAACTCACATAAAGAAACTGTGTAAGCAATATGATTCATCTAAACCAAAAAGGCTTTTTAAAAATTTGAAGGGCAGGAGCAGATTGTGATACAATGCAGCATAAGAAGAATCTCAAATACCAATTTGGAAAGCATAATAGAAAAAATAAATTGCTCACCAAAACTTTTGCTCTGCTAATAGACTTTGTTTTGGAATCAATTACATAAATCTCCTCAAAATCCAGTACAAAATCAGGGTCGCCCAACCTCCGGTTCCTGTAGTGCTTTGTCAAGAAAACCTGAAACAGAACAGCTGCCTGATGAGTGATACTATCGCTGAAACGAGACATTCATTTATCAACGAAGACGAAGATTAAGAACACCATCCATTCGGATACTCAAACTATTTATCTTGAAAAGAACCACATTCAGTGCAACAATGACCTCCAATTTTCTTATGGTTGGTAATGCTACATCTAGAACCCTTTCCATGCAATCAAAATGCACTCATTTTCCATCCTGCCCATTCAATGGTTGCGCAAAATGAAATCAAATTTATAGTTCAATCATATACGTACCTTTAGAATCTCCCTCTCGGACTTATACAATGGGTCTCTAGGAGCATCAATGGGTGGCTCAGTTACATTGTAGCAGCCAAAGTCACTCTTGGCACAGCGAATGTACTAAACATTTGAAACACACAAAGAATGAACAAAACAAAACAAAACAAACATGACATGCCCAATTGGCCTCAATAAATCAACATTTAGTGCAGCTAGAGTACCTTCTGAGGCATTGGAGCAAGAACCCTAGGAATCGCATATACATCTGTGTCCGGAGGAGTAACATACATCTACATTAAATATATAATTATACACATAAACATACTACAAAAGCTGAAATTTAAGAAATTAATTTTTCTTATTTAGAATAAATAAAATCAAATTAAGAAAAAAAAGGAAGAAGACGAACCTCTCTGAAATCATAGACGTCGTTATCGGGGTCGGGCGGTTTTCTTATGAAGAAATCGCAGTCCAGCAAGCTAATCTTGTGAAACTCGTCCTCGTTAATCCGATAATCCACAACCTTCTCCGAGTCCCAACCTTGCGTGAAGACGAAGCTCTTGCTCTGCACCATGTCAATGTCCTCGTCGCCGTTATTGGCGGCGGCGGATGCGGCGGCGGCCAAGGGGTCGTACTCGATGTCGAAGTCCTTCTTGTTGTCGACCTCCTCGAGCTCCTCGTCGTCCATGTCGTAGTCGTCGGGGCCGGCGCTGTCGCCGTCGCCGTCGTCGGCGCGGATGACGAAGGAGGGCGAGGGGGTGTTTGGGGACGGGGATAAGGGAAAGGGGTGTTTGGGAGTGGGTTTGAAGGAGAGGAAGGGGAGGTGGAGGGGGTGTGGAGAGTGGAGAAGGAGGAGGGGTGCGGGTGTGGAGAGTGGGTTGCGGGAGAAGAGTGGCGGTGGAGTGAGGACGAGAGCGGTTGCTCTCATGGCTGCTTTTTCTGAGGTTTTGGATGAGGAAATGAGGAGTGAAGTGAGGTAACAGCGCGCGCGCTACGCCGATGTTTATTTGTAATTTGAGCTACTAACGGTTTGGCCTGTTTGGCAACTGTTTTTTATAAGCACTTTTACTTAGTAGAGCTTTTATCAGAAGCGTTTATGTTAATAAGCACATATAAATTTTTATAAAACTTATAAGTTGTTTATGCAAAAGTACTTAAAAATACTTCTTGAGAAAGCACCTGTCAGGTGCTTCTCAAAAAACCCCTTAAAAGTGCTTTTATAACTCAAAAACACTTTTAATTATTTTTACCAAACGCTATCAAAAGCGCTTTTATTAATTTGAAAGCGCTTTTGACAATTTTAAAAGCAGTGCCAAACGGGATACATGCTTAAAATCGTGATGATATTTTGTATAATTTATACACCCGTCTATAATTAATCCAGCGTAATATTATATTTTATTAATATAAATATATTGTCTATTAATATTTTTCTATATTAGATTAGTTACACTATATAACGGTGTATCGGATATACTCAATAATTTTTTAATATTTTGAGTTAGTTTAACAATTTTTAATTTGAGTAATTTTACCATAAAATCTATTGAATATTTTTATGTCAACCTAATAGGTTGGAACTTGAAAATGGACAATATATCGCTTTTATCCACGCAATGGTGTATTAGATACACTTAATAATTTTTCAATATTTTGGGTTAGTTTAGCAATTTCTAATTTGGGTAATTTTACCATAAAATCTATTGAATATTATTATGTCAACCTAATAGGTTGGAACTTGGAAATGGACAACATATCACTTTTATCCATAATGTACTCCATATTATATATATAGTTAATTTTCATTTTGAGACGACACAGTGTGTTGTGGGGCTCATTACAAGTCATGAGAGGTTGCTCCAAATGATTACTATTTAATCAAATTATTAAATGATTTTTAATCTATTTAAGTTTTCTAAAATAAAATTTTTAATAGAGACTCTAAAAAATAAACAATTCCACTTATTAAAGTATAAAGTGAAATAGACTTCATAATGTGTCCCATAAATAAGGTTATTTAAGAGTAATGAAGTTCCTCTACCTCTAAATATATGTATAGAGATATACACACAAGTTGCTTCGAATTCAGATATTCGCACTACAATATTGTCGCTAATTAATCAAAATTTTGTAATACAAATCAATTGGTACCCATTCATTGCTTAGGGTTAATCTCACACTCGAAAGCTAAATCCTAGATTCTACAATGACAATTCTATATCATAAATTTAATTTTTTTTATAAAAAAAATCAGATAAACAATTAGAAAAATTGATAAAATGCCTTTACTAGTTATTTAAAAGGCTAAATTTTGCAACATTTAAAAAGTGCAAAGTGATTGACATCATTTTCCAATTGAAATTATGTTCGCATGTGAACATTTTCACACTCCTACAGTCCTACATATAGGAAGTGATGTTCTACAAAGGAGAAGACTTGGTGCCACCCCTAAATCAACTAGTTATTGTTAAGGGTTAAATATAAAAATAATTCACAAACTTTACACTGATTCTCAATTTGGTTTATTAACTAAAAAAAGTGTTAATTTTGTCTACGAATTTTTCAATTTGTACCAAAACAGTACAAATGTTAATTTACATTTGAAAAATTAACATAATTGACATGAAAATGTGATGAACAGACTGAAATGCTTCTGAAAATGTGGTCACTTGCTGTGCACATGACCAGTTTTTATTAAATTTTTTAATAGAAATTAATATTGTACTGCTTTGGTACAATTTGAAAAGTTAATGGATTAAATTAACACTTTTTATAATTAGTAAACCAAATTGAGATTCATTGTAAAGTTTATAAACCATTTTTGTATTTAACCTTATTATTAATTATCTTGTTATATTTTTTCTTTATTATTAATAACAATATGAATTTTGAACTTAAAACCTCATTGAAAAAAAAAAAAGATTAGGTGCCATCAATTTCCTTGTTATAGACTAAAATTGTGAATTTAAATAATCTATTAAAGTTAAATTTTTTATTTATTAATTAATAACGGTTTTCCATATTATTTGAACTAAGGATATCCTCTCACAAAGGTAGACTAGATGCCACCGATAGGCAAATAGGTGGATTATTGCTTGAATGTTACCCTATACATATCTAACGGACGAGATGTAAATACATAAAACGCTACCGGACACCACAAACCTTAATATACATATATCATGGACGCATTTAAAACTGAGCCGGGTTCGGGTCCGGCCCGTTATATCACACCCGTCCGATCCTCTTCCCTCCCTCTTTCGGTTTCTGAGAAAAGAAAGAAGACAGAAAAATTTTCAAAGCCCGCAGTGCAGAAATTCCAGTTCAAAGCTCTCCATAAAAAGATTCTATCTATCCCGCCCAATCTCACCATTCCATTCCCCTCTCTCACTACCTAAAATTCCGTCTCTTTCTCTCTCTAGAAAACCAATTTTATCTATCTAGGGCTTTACCTGGTCCCCCAATGTTTCTCACATCTTAATTTCTCGAATCTTCGATCCGAATACCCTAGAACTGTCGACCTGGTCTGGTCCATCATCAGTTCCAATGGAGGACGAAAAGGGCGGCGGCGGCGCTGAATCGTCGAGGGCGTCGTCGTCGTTTCTGAAAGCGGGTGACCGGCAAATGTTCACGGTGGAGCTCCGACCCGGCGAGACCACCATAGTCTCGTGGAAGAAGCTCATGAGGGACACCAACAAGGTCAATGGGCCCCCTTCCACTTCTGCCCCTGACCCTCCCGCCAACGCTCACCCTAGCCTCGAGTCCCGTATAGCTCCGGTGAGACCCTCTAATTCATAAAAATGGTGGTTTGGTAAATGGGTTTGTGGGCTTTTCTTTTGTTTGTAATAAAATTGATATTTTTCTCATTAGCTGCAGTTCATGTAATTTGATCTTTTGGTGAAACTTATCAATGACTGTGTGGAATTGGTTTAAGGACTCTACTATAAGGATGACTTACTCTTTCTAGTTATGTACTTAACAGTTGTAGCTGGATGCTTAGTTAAAATTCATGGCTTGTTTTCAAAATATATGACAAATTTAAGTTGGGAATGTAGGTTGCGTTGTTGCATTGCATGAATGTTTTTTACAAAATTAAGATTTTCATTTGCACTGCGTCTTATGTCAATGGAATTAACTCCATTTGATGACTATCTATCAGAGTTTAATGGGACAGGGTTGAGTATGATTTTGTGCCTAACAGATATGCACAATCTGCATTTTGTTCCCTTGACATGCCATTTCTTGGACAAGGAGTTGTCTTCGCACCATGCACTATGATGATCTATTTTTTCTCTTTTAATTGTGCTTCACATTTTAATAGGTACAAACATCTGAAGAGGAAGTACAAGATGAAGCTGCGCCAAATCGTTTTAGTGCTGTTATTGAGAAGATTGAACGCCTTTATATGGTACTTTAATTTTTTTTATTAATGATATTTCTTATTGGTTCTTACTATCAAGCAGCTCTCGTGTAACATAAAAAATGTGCTTTATTCATTACAATAATATTTCACTGAATCAGGGTAAAGATAGTAGTGATGATGAAGATTTAAATGATATTCCTGATGACGATCAGTATGATACAGAAGACTCTTTTATTGATGATGCCGAGTTGGTTGGTATCTTTATCCATTAATCTTATTTTCATGTATATGTTGGACGTTGTGCTATTTCTGACTGCTGATTTAATCTGCGGTTGTTGGACAAACTTTATCTTTTGTATTTATTCCTTTCATAATGTTCCTTCATTATGTGTTATGCAGGATGAATATTTTGAAGTTGATAATTCAGCAATAAAACACGATGGATTCTTTGTTAATAGGGGAAAACTGGAACGCATGTGGGTTTCCTCAGATCCTTTTCTTGATTATATATATATATGTTTCTTAGTTGCATAGTCTATTACATAGAAGAGTTTATTCACTTCTTTTATTCTTTTATTTTGGTAATCAATGAAGCCATATTTCCTCAACAATATTTCCTTTCAGATGGCCATCACATGGCCTATGAAAATCACAAATTTAACAAGCTCTCTGCATTTTGAGATCATAAAAGTGGAATTGTAAAATAAAGCCATAGGTGTTATTTGACAGAACAGATGGAATGTCAAATATTTTTTTCTTTGATCTACATGTACTATAGGTATGAAAATATGTGAAATTTCATATGCACTTTGTGTTATGTATTCCAGTAGGGATTATAAGGTATCTGTTTCCATCAAACACTCGAATTTGCCGTCTTTTGGCCTGGTTGAACACTGGTATAGCAGTTTCTACTTGTCCCAATTGCTTTGTTGCTTAAAAATTTGAACATGAGAAGATATTTTCAGGGTTTGCTACGTATTACATCAATGGAGGAAGTGGGTTTGCCTATGAAATGCATTCAGTTTGAGTTTCATTCATGAACTTTTGACATTATGGTGCTTGTTTTTTTTGATGTTTTTCTTCCTTTTATTGATTTTTTGTCCTTAGTAACGCACCAGCTGCATTACCTAACCAACAACCAAAGAAAAGGCGAAGAAAAGAGGCAAAGAGCCCTGGTGAAAATGATGACAGTCATGTCCCAAATAAACATGCAAAAGTAGGAAAGACAGCAGCAGCAAAGATTACATCGGCACTTGCAAAGAACTCATCTTCTCCCACTCAAACTGTTGCCGTAACCACTGAACAACGTGAAGATGTGAAATTTCAGAATCAGTTGAATGCTTCTGGACTTTCATCCATAAAGAAGTCTACTGATTCTAAAACAATAATGGATCCTTCTCTTTTCAAAGTTTCAGATGGAGATGCTTCTGTTCTGCAAGCAGAGGTGAAGGATATTGATAAGCAGAAGACAGGAGTCCTGTTGTCCAAGGACCCAAGTAACAGATTTAAAGATGCGGGGGGATCCTCTGATGCTACATATCAGAAATACCATGACAAAAGTGCTTATGCGCAAACCAAACCCCAATCTGGAAGACCATCAAGTAATGCTGATGAGCTGGAATCACCAGTTCGGGCCAGAGAGAAAAATGGGATTCGTGAACTGCCTGACCTTAATATCACCGAGGGAAAGTACTCCATTCCAACAGCAGTGAGTATTATTGTATATTAATCTCTTTATATTATGCTTTCTTTTTTGGAAATAAGAAAATGTACTAGAAAGGTGTCATGGGGTGCCAACTGAGTACACAAGGATTAAATTTTAGCTAAAAACATAGAGAAAGTGCAAACTTTTAAAGAGGAGCCAAAGGAAACTGGAGGAGTCTTTGTTATCCACTCAAAAAGCCTCCTTAAGATATGATATGATATTTCATTTCCATTAGAGAGAGTTCCACTTCTACCCCTTCAAAAGCTCTACTATCCTTCTCTAAAGAATACACAAGGAAGTCATTTCCAGGGAATTTATTTATTATTTTTTCATTGACATCATAGAGGGTGGCAATTTTTTGCTATTTCTAAAGGTCTATGCACTTTGACAAGGGTTTGCCTATGTGAAAAAAGTTAATGGATTACAAACTCGTTTATTTATTAGCATTTGAGTTGGTGATTGCTTGTTCTGAACCTCCTTTGAAGTGAATAGTGATGGAAGTGATCCTTTTAATTAGGTCAAGTACAAAAAGTTTCATTGCAGTTATTGCCTTTTGCAAATTTCTGAAGTTATATAAAAGGTGGACATGGGTATCTTATTGGCATATGCTCTAATATTTCTGTGAGATTTAAATTTGTTTCTACTTGTGTATCATCTCATTTTGCTAAAAAACAAAAATGTAAAACAGTTTGTTAAAAGCCATCCCAAGTACACAAGATGTGTGCTAGAGAGACTGCCCTTGAATGTGGAAATTAAAGGGAAGGAGGAAATAAAAAGATGAGAAATAGTGGCATTATCTTTTTGCCTCACAATAGATAGCCCCTAATCATGAAGGTATTGCACATGAAAGGTATTTTTTATAACTTAAATTTCCTTAAAAAGGCACTGAAGGGATCCTAATTATGTCTTGCATTTATGTCTCAAGAAGTCAAGATAGAATAAAAAATATACTAAGGCACACGAGGGATGGACTTTCTGTTTTTTGGTTTCTTTGGAAGAGGTGCATATGTGTTAGGTAATAAATTGAGCTCCTTAAAGGTATTAGAAAGTTATCCTTGAACTCCTCTTGGTTCCTATGCATCACATCTGCAAATTTCCCAGCTTGTACTTTTTCTTCATGATGGTAGTTGTGAATCTTTTTATTTTGAACATTAACATTCTGCAGAAAACTTCACATGCGCACAAAAGGGATGGTTCTAGTGTAAGGCCAAAAAGTTCAATGCTTGAAAAGGCTATTAGGGAGTTAGAGAAGATGGTTGCAGAATGTAAGTTCTATTATTCTTCTGACATTTCTATTCTATTCTTTTGTTCTAAATGACGTTTTGGGTTTGTTTTAGTTCCCTCTCTATTCTTCGTTGATGATGATTTGATGAAGCTCCTTGCAAATAATCTGTTATTCTGTGTACAATTACAGCTAGGCCACCTGCTGTTGAAAATCAAGAGGCTGATAATTCATCCCAAGCCATTAAAAGGAGATTGCCTAGAGAAATAAAGATGAAGCTTGCTAAAGTTGCTAGACTAGCGGTACTCTGAATAAGCTAATTTGATTGTAACTGTTTAACTCTTGGTGTTGTGTTTTATTTAAATTGTCATATTTACAAATTTCAACACATACACTCATCTCAACTTGAAATCCATCATTAAATTTAAATATAAATGTTCTATTTGTTGCAGCAGGCTAGCCATGGGAAAATATCAAAAGAGTTACTTAACCGGCTTATGAGTATTCTCGGTCACTTAATACAGCTCAGAACATTAAAGGTATTACAATTTGTCTTATAAAAAGCTTTGACTCTCGGTCACTTAATACAGCTCAGAACATTAAAGGTATTCAGTTTTGTCTTATAAAAAGCTTCGACTCTCCAATACCTGTTCTTTATTTTTCACTTAGTAGGTGCAGGACCAAAACTAAAATTATGTTTACTTTTTATTCTGGAACTTAGTGTAAAAAATGCTGCAATTTGACAAATGTATGAAGCTTTCATAATTGGCTATCATTTTGGTGATGATTCCAGAAGCCAGCATCAAGAGCATGGTTCTGGCTCTTTAATCACTTGTGGAAAGCTTCTGGATCATTTCTGACTTATGAGGTTGCTATAAGTTAATTTTTGTTACTACAAAATCAAACAAGAATACTTGGATTATTTTTACAGTCTTAGCTGTTAGTGTATTATGTTTGACTTATGAGTTAACTGCCGAGATACTGTAATTTCTAGCTCTTTACTTTGACATGAATAGTTTTTGATTGACCATTTAATTAATTAGAATTATTTCTTTTTACATAAGTGATGTTCTTACGTTCACTATGGATGAATAAATCTTCTTTTTTATTATGAACAAGATTTGACATATCACAGTAATGCTGTTCTTAATGGGTTGCACAGTTGTTTTTATTTTACTTCGCTGGTAGGTGTATGGGCCTCTTGTTTGAAAAGAAAATTGCTGGTCCATTTACACTTGTGCAATTTGTTTTGCTGCAGAGGAACTTAAAGGTCATGATTAGTATGGGTCTATCAGCAAAAAAGGAGAAAGATGACAGGTTTCAACAGATAAAGAAGGAAGTTATAGAAATGATTAAGATAAAGGCCCCATCTTTGGAGTCCAAGGTATGTGTAGCAGCGCCTCGCTGAAGTGTGTCGTTTAAAGTGCTATGCCTTTTTTTTTTTTGGCTGGGTGAAAGGTGAATGTCTTAAGATTGATGATTGATGAAACTGGAATAATTGTATTTATCATCACTGTTCAAGTTATATTTTTTATCTGGATTATATGAAGTCATGATTTGGCATCCTATTTGGCCTATCATCTATCAGGCATTTTCTCCTGCTAAACCTATAGGTCATCATGTCTTTTGCTCTGGACATCTGTTCTATCCAGTGGTCCCCTTGTCCTGATGGATCATCCCGCTTCCTTTCCATTAAGCGTTGCCATATATTTTATTTGCTCTTTACCACCATTTGTCTACATGGGGAATTTACTTGTGCTAATTCAGAGGTCATTCTGGATCACCCAGCTTGCTTTCCCTTGCTGTTTGTCACTTATATTTGTTGCTTTTGACCAAGTCATCCTACAATACTTTCTCTCATCTCTTTCTTTATTTGTACTTCCTCATCTTTGCCGCAAATGGAACAGTGGATTTTTCCGCAACTCCTGTTATAAGTACTGCCTTCTGAGGAAGATGTTTGTTCCTTTGTGACAAGATGCTGAATCGTTTGTTAATTTTCCCCTTGTGATACTTGTATTACGTCTCAATGTCAAGAGTAATAAGAATATCCTTTTTGTGCGACTCTAATGTAAATTACATAATATGCTTTTGCAGGCATTGGAACAACAAGCTGGAGCATCGAATGATTTTCAAGAAATCGCCTCGGGAGCAAAAGAAGGCTCTAAAAGGAAATTTAGCATGGATGCTGCACTGGAGGACAAGATTTGCGATCTCTATGACCTTTATGTTGATGTACTGATTCAAGCTTGCAATTTCTGTTCTTGACAGTTTTTTCTTTATTTTCATAGCATTATATTGTTGCCTTCTTCTCTGGTCTTTATTTCTTGGTTCTAGGGGCTGGATGAAGATGCAGGTCCACAAATAAGAAAGCTCTATGCCGAGGTACTATACTTTTCGGGTCGTGTTGTAATTTAGACAGTTAAACAGTTGTTACTCAGTCTTCAGTTGTTTTCATGGGGCTTTCCTGATTTATTAGTCTCATGTGATTCAGCTAGCCGGATTGTGGCCTAATGGTTTCATGGACAACCATGGGATCAAACGTGCAATTTGTCGGTCAAAAGAGAGACGGAGGGAGCGATACAGCCGAAACAAAGTATGTAAAGTTGTGAACTCCCTCAACCTAAACCCCAAGTGATTTTCATGCTTGGATGAAGTTGCTCTAATTCTATGCTTGGATGAAGTTGATCATATAATCATATTATGGTCTACATCTTAGATGAACCAACGCTGGATCAACATAATCAGTGTGCTGGATTATATTCTCTATTTTGAAAATACGATAAATATGGGTTTCTCCTTTATCAGATTTTGTTAGTGCTTTGTGTTTTATCGATGGGTAGATTTATGTAAAATTTGTGCGGACCTTTTCCATTTCTATTTTTCTTATACCTAATCTTTTATCACACTGCCTGAATATCTTCCAATTCCATGTATCATTGGGTTTAACTTTGAAGGTAGTTATTCATGTTGATTCATATGTGGACCATTTCTTTGTCAAATTTTTTCATCAGGATCAGGAGAAAATGAGGAGGAAAAAGATGTTGGCAACAAGAATAGAGGAGACTGTTCAAGTTGAGACGAATTCAATTGCCCAGCAACAATATATGAAAGAGAAATTGGCAACAGAACCTGGCAGTCATGGTTCAGCAAACAGGCCAGTATCTGGCACAACAGCAGCTGTGCGGATCCCCAGCCCAATCAATGGCCCTAGTCTTGACAGGCTTAAGCAAGAGAAGTTAAAGGGAAGTTCAAGCAGCTCCCCTGATGACACAAGGATGGGAGATGGTGCAGTGACTAAGAAGAAGGTGAAGAGGAAACCAGAACAGGAGTTGGATGAAACTCGCATCCGGCCAGAGAAATTACCTTCCCAACAGGGGGACGAAAGACACAAGTCCTTCAAGCAGGCGGCCGGCCTACCCCATAAATCAAACCACCAGTCCACAGTCCTTCCAAGTGTGGAGCAGTCTAGCTGACATAATTTAAGCCCAAGTAGAAAGTTTACAATATAAGAATGTTTGTGTAACAAAGTCTTCATTTTTTTTTTCTTTTGGTTCTTTGTTCTTCTTTGTTGGGCTTCATTCATTCTGACCTACTGATTGTTGCCATTTTTGTAATTATCAAAAGTTCCTACCTGGTGCCTTATGGATTAGAGATTTATGTTTAAATAGAGATAGCAAAAAGCTGTAATTTTCTTGTGCAATGTAGTTTTCTTTTCTTCTTTTCCTCTTTGCTCACATTGTCTAGATTTTTGGATGGTAATCAGGTTATGTCGTGTTTGGTCCGTGTCATTTCAAATTGATGTCGAATATTGGTTCATATTAATCTGATTTGTTTAATTAACTGTGTTGGAAGATTTGCCATTGATTCGACCTCTTTGTTAATTGCCCTGTTTGGGTTAACTCTCATATGATATGGACTAGAAGCTCTTATTCCATTATTTCTAAACCAAACCTGTAGTTTATACTATTCAGAAAATAGAAACACTTTATGGATCTAAGCCCTTACAAAATCTACAAGAGTTCTTATACCTCTTAAATCTTTTACACTCCTAAGGGATATAGGTCTCATCATGAGTTATCATTATTTATAACAGGATAAGATTAAGGTAAGGATTTTGGCAAATTTTTATTTATGGTTAAATACAAAAATGATCCATGAATTTTACAGTGAATCTCAATTTGGTCCACTAAATATAAAGTGTCAATTTGGTTAACTTTTCAAGTTGTACAAAAGTAGTACAAACGTTAACTTTTATAAAAAAATTTAACGGAAACTGGTCATGTGCACAATAAGTGACTACATTTTCAGGGGCATTTTAGTCCGTTCATCACATTTTCATGTGATCAATTATGTTAATTTTGGAATAGAAGTTAACGTTTGTATTACTATGGTACAACTTGAAAAATTTGTGAATCAAATTAACACTTTTTATAGTTAGTAAACCAAATTTAAAATTAGTGTAAAGTTCGTAAACCATTTTTATATTTAACTCTTTTATTTATTAATCAACTATGTCCATGAGATTCAAACTCATGATATTTTAGGAAGACTAAGGGCCCGTTTGTCACTGCTTCTTAGAAGCACTTTTATTTAGTAGCGCTTTTATCAGAAGCACTTATTTTATAAAACTTCTAAGTTGTTCATGCAAAAGCACTTGAAAAGAAGCACTTGTCAGGTGCTTCTCAAAAAACCCCTTAGAAGTGCTTTTATAACTCATAAGCACTTCTAATTATTTTTGTCAAACGCTACCAAAAGCATTTTTACTAATTTGAAAACGTTTTTGACAATTTTAAAAGCAGTGCCAAACGGATCCTAAATACTATATCAACTAGATCAAATGGTCTTAGTGCGATTTTGACACTTAAGTAGAGTTGCAGATGGACCGGCAAAAGCCTTAGCCTTCAAGAATCAAGATACTCCCCCTTGTGTTGGGCCTATCTAGCCTGTTCTTGTTTTGGGCCTTAAGCCTCAGCCTATGTTGTTAAAAAAAAAAAAAAAAAGGTGGCAATTATACAACCACCCATTGTTGTTGAGTTGACCATTATCATCTTCATTTAGTAAAAGACATTATTACCCTATTATAAAATGACTATATAGAACATCTTGTTTTCTTATTACACCCCCATATCCTCTTTACCACCACCAGCTACTCCACCCACACCCACACCTACACTCACACCATCATCGTCATCTTCATCTTCATCTTCACACTTCATTTTCTTTCACTAACCACCATCTTCAACCAAAACCCTAGACATAGACTATTCATTTCATCACTCATATTATACCAAAATCAACTGTTTTTGGCTAATGGACACTCATAATGACCAATTGGAGTCGTCAAATGAAGTCATTTTGATCATTTTTTCATTTTTTTATGGAATTTTTTCCATTTTGAAATCTTCTATTTGGGGTTTTATTCAGAACACAATAGCCAATATATATGTAAACTATTTTGGTAGATACTCACCGAATAATATTCAATAATTCAGTAAGAATCTACTGAACATTCGAAGTTGATTTTCTTTTTATTCATTCGGTGGTTACTTACTGAATATTTTAAATAGATTCAAAAATATTTTGACGAAAATCACATTTTCGGTAGTTTTCTATCCAATATTGTTGGATGATTTAATAAGTTTAAAAAGTAAAGTTAGAAATGAGGGATATTTGGATCATTATAGTGAGGTGAACTCAGCAAAAATCTGAAAACTTAAAATAAAGGGCAGTCAACTTAGCAACAATGGTGGTTGGAATTGCCGCAAAATAAAAAAAAAAAAAAAAAAACCACTAACTGGCGAGTGAACCAATTTGCATCAAAAGCACGAGTAGTCATCCAACGGCAACAGCTGCACATTAAATCCTTCCCGCCTTTTTGCTTTCACTTCCCGTTTTTTTCTCTTTCCTCAATTCAAAACCTCAAAGAGCTCTTAAACCTCAAAACCTAATTCTCCAATCCACTCAACTCTCACTCTTCAATTCATCACTCTCAGGAACTCCATTTTCAACATCTCAGTCGCCGACTTCGTCGTCGTCGTCGTCGTCTAAGATGCTGAAGGCGAAGCCGTTCAAGGGAGCCAACGTCTTCATGTCGCGGAACCTGGTCCCGCCCGAGATATTCGACGCGCTTCACGACGCGCTCAAGCTCAACGGCGCCAATGTCGTCCTCTGCTGCGACCCTTCCCGGACCGGCCCCGACGACTACCACGTCATCGCCTCCTCTGATCACGTCTCAACTCCCTCCCGCCCTCTGAATTTTTTTATTTTTTATTTTCTTATATTTCGGTTCAAATTCATTTCTAGTTTCTGATATTTCTTTCGAATTTCGCAGGAAAAGTTTGAGGATCTTAGAGCCAAGGGTTGTAATTTGCTCGGTATGTTTGTCCAGCTTCATCTAAAATCCTGTCTTTGCTTTTCTTTTGTTTTAAATAGGAATTAGGGTTTACAATTGTTTTTTTCTTTGTAGAAAAGTACCTGAAACTGGTCTAAGATCTTTGCAATGAAATGACCAATTGGGTTTTGTTTGTTATAGGAATAGAAGACATAATGGTTATTACTAATTAAAGAAAGGTTATATATTGAAATTCTATTTTCTAATGAACCAAAGAGTCCGTTCAGTTCATGCTTGCTTGTAATACAGTTATGTAGTTAAGTGGCATAAAGATTTCTGATGATGGCCTGCCCAAAGTGAACCATTAAGCCAAAGCTCAATTGGGTACCATTTAAATTATGTACCATGTGAACTTACTCATTTAAGAAGTTTTGATGTTGATGGTATCAATGGTTGACCGCTTGGCTTAAATCTTCAATTTCTTCCTTGAGAAGTGGTGCTGACTTAGACATGTGTTTCTGATGTTGGGCAGGTCCTCAATGCGTGTTTTCTTGTGCGCAAGAGCATATGCCTCTGCCTAAACTAGGGTTTACCTGTTGCCTTGCAATGCACGGTTTTAAAGTACTTGCATCTGGCTTTGAGGCAGATGAAAAGGTATTGTGCATGTATTTTTGAGTATTTAGACCATAACAAATTGGTGCTAGTAGTCTGGCTTTGTTTAATCTAACGGTTACCTGAATAAATAGTACATTGGGAGGAAAAATCTGTTATGCATTTTTAAAGATCACTCATTTGAAATTTTTCTTGACTGAGCTACATCAACAATTGTAGTTGCTGAGTCCAACCGCAAATCATTCTATATTTCTAGTTCCATTTGATAAAGTTAGTTATTTATGTTAGTTCCTTTTTTCAATTGTCTTCTACTGTTAGTGTGTTAAAATTTCCATTCTCATTTGTATTTTGTTTGTCTTCATTCATATTTATTTAGTTTTAAATTTTGCAATCAGCATGAACTCTTTTTTCTTAAGAATACTCTGGTTACTTGTAGTGAATGACCTCTCTCTCTCTCTCTCTCTCTCTCTCTCTCTCTCTCTCCCTCCCTCCCTCCCTCCCTCCCTCCCTCCCTATTGATATTCTAATGCTTATCATTGCGTTGCAGGTTAAGATAAAGAAGTTAGTAACAGCAATGGGGGGAGTTTTGCATAATAAAACATCTTTGGATATTAACTTTGTCATTGTGAAGAATGTCTTGGCTGCAAAATACCAGGCTAGTTACTTTAATTGCTTAATTTTTTTTTTAAATTAATTACTTTTTGATTTCTTTCTACACCAATCATGTTGAAATTTGAATTTTAGGTACATTTCAGCCAATAACAAAACATTAAACTGATTTACCAAGTTGTACTACAATCTCATGATTTGAGTATGGTTGTACTTGAGTCATTTTTAACTTGGAATTAAATGATGGGGAATTATCTTGCAATCACTTTAGAGGTAGTCTTTGAGTTGTATATCATTGCTAGAATTTGTATGTTTGGGTTCTGATGGATCACTTAGAGTCTATTTGAGAAGGTATATTTTGAAAAGGGTCATTATGGCAGATTTCTTATCTAAATGATATACCATTACTGAATTTTTGTCCCTCTTTGTGCAGTGGGCTTTAAATACATTGAAGAAGCCGATTGTCACCATTAATTGGTTATATCAGTGCTGGAATGAGCATCTTATTGTTAGTCACGAATCCTTTAGGGTTCTTCCTTTTTCTGGTTTGACTATCAGTGTAACCAGAATTGCAGCAGGTTTTGAAGTGATCTATCTATTATTGCTGTGTAAGAAATATATTATTACTATTATTATTTTTAATTTGTGTTGCCGACGTGCTTGTCTCTTTCAGATGAGCGAAAGGAGATTGAAAAGCTTATCATAGAAAATGGTGGAAAATATTCTGCTGAGCTTACAAGGAATTGCACACATTTAATTTCTGATATATCCTTTTATGGTTATTAAGATCAAGGCAATGAATTTGAATCATATGTGTAATTTTCTATGTCAGACCGCATAATACAAGCACAGACCTCAACTTTATAAAGTGAAGCGTTTACATTCACTTTTGGTTCTTTTTCTGATGTTTCTGTTTGGGTCAGTTTTATATGCATGCCCTTGTTATTGGAATTCCATTCATGAACATCTTTCATTCTAGGCTTGCATCAGCATTATTGACTTCAAAATTAACGTATTAATCAAGTCTATATGCATTGGTGTCCTTGACTAATGTAAGCGCCCGAAGGTGACAAATACAAGGTTGCACGAAGATGGGGCCACATTAATATTGTAACTCGGAAATGGTTTGATCAATCTATTGCTAGAAGAGGTAATGCTTACTATAGCTTATGTTAATCTCTGAATGTTATGGAATTTTTCTTTATATTTTCTTTCATCTCTTCTTAAGGGTTTTTATGCAACATGTTTACCTTGCAATCATCTCTCTCACTCTCTTTCTTTATTTTGGATGAATAGCTTGTCTTAATGAGGAGTCCTATCCTGTTCAAGGTGGTTCTATATCTTCAAATAAAAGTGTAAGGGGTTGCTTTACTTCACAGCATAGCCAAGGAAATGGTATTGGGAACTTGCAATCTGTGCCACCATCGGTGGTTTCAGATTCGAATTTGTCAACAGTTCCTTGTTCTGGGATTACGGAATCTGATTTAGAAACTACTGCCTCACAAAACATGCCTACTACGTTTTCTTATGCTCCTTGTTTGGTTAAAGAGGGGGATAGTAAGGCGCCTCCCTTGGAGTCCAAAAGTGAAGCAACCCTTGATGGTTGTGTTGCCGATGATTCTCAGTCTGAAGACAATGACCTGTACTTGTCAGAATGTAGAATATCACTTGTTGGCTTTGAAGCTTCTGAAATGCGTAGACTGGTTAATATGGTTCGCAGAGGTGGGGGATCCCGATATATGTCATTCAATGATAAATTGACACACATAGTAGTTGGAACTCCTTCAGAAATGTAAGTCTTTTTTGTTTTTTGGTGGTAAAGACATAATTATTTCTTTGTGGTTTTGATCTCTTAAAGGATTATATTTTCCCAGTGAAAAGAAGGAGGTAAGAGGCTTTGCAGCTTTAGGTGTCATTCACGTGGTTAAAACCACCTGGCTTGAAGATTGTGATCGTGAGAAGAAAGAGATCCCTGTTCTCCAGAGGCACAGTGCCTACGATCTACTTCTTCCAAAAGGTTTGCCAATTATCATGTTAAAAATGCATTTTATTTAAATTATCTGTCTTGTATTTTTTCAAGCTGAGAATATATTACAATTGTGTCATTGGATTAGAATGGGAGCTTTAGCTGTCGTCATATGCATTTAGATATATGTATGTTGTTTTTGTTTTTCTCATTCCCAAGCAGACATCCTTATTGACTTCGATTCTCCATTCTCCACCAGGAGCACTGACAGGTACGACTGGTGCGATTCAAGGTAAAATATCTACTGTTCACCTAAGCATGCCATCTGATCATTTGCGCGGGAATACAAGTGCTGCAACTGGAATTGGATCATTGGAGAAAAACAGAGAAGAGAAACAAGAGATCAACATGAAAGGTGATAACTCCATGGAAGCAGCAATTAGACCATCCAAGTGGAGTAAATTACCCATAATAAATGATAAAAGTAAGGTTCAGTTAAATGATAAAACTAAGGGTCGACAGAAGATGCAACCTGATTCAAGTGTTCAAAATGGCAAACCATCATCTGTATTCAAGGGGAGAATATTTTGCTTTTCAAATTCCTTTCCTGAAGATAGGGTAACTTCTTTAATTGCATACTTTACTAGCACAATCCTCATAATTGCCAAATATGCTTTTTTTTTGTTTATGTAAACTTTTTGATTTCTACTCCCAGAGAGGTGAAATCATTCAATGGGTAAATCAAGGGGGAGGGGAGGTAATTGATGCTCATTTAAAACAGAAAGTTCACTTCACTATTGAGTGTCATGGTGTGATACCCAGATCTGTGGACGGTACTCAAACTACATATGTATCAAGTCACTGGATTCGGTTGTGTCTGGAGGTATATTGAGAAATTCATAAATCTATTTCATGTTCAATGTCTACTACTTGGTTTGCTATTTGTTGTTGCATGACCATATCATATCTTGAGAAATGTTTGAACAACTATTCTTCTACATAGACTGACATGACTGGAAATTGAGTACATATATGCTTACATCATCGACTTGATATTGTATTTACCACTTGATTAGTTTGGGAGGAGAGAAAAAATAGGAACTGTTTCTATTACTTTTTTTTTCTCTCTTTGAGATGAGAATATTGAATTTTGGGTGATAGGAGGAAAAATCTATTTTGCTTCGAGGCTGCAAAAATCTTCACCTAACAAGTGAGGTGATTTTGAGGGGGAGGGAACTTAAATTGGAATTTTGGTATGGCATTTCAACTTGAATTACAAGTATTTCACTAAAGGGTTGGTTTTGGACCCATCTTCAGTCTTCCTTTCCTTAGTCTCCACTTCCTGTAAAAAATAAACAGAAGGAACAAGGAATGGAGATTGAGGGACAGATGCGTTTAATTTTTTCTTTTTGTATAACTTCCTCATCACTAATATTTTTTTACTCGACCCCCTTGATTATCTTATTAAACACTTAAGAATCGTTTGCTGCAGCTGATTTTGTTGTTGCTATATTTTACTTATATATTTTTTAATGGATCGGTAAGATTTGTAATTAAGACCTTTATTGATATCCTCCACACTTTACCATATGAACCAAGGTCTAGAGGCCTAAAGTTGAATTACTTTTACCATTCTAACATTTCTGTTACTCTATTGCATCATATTGCCATTTTACATCCGTGTGTCATCAGTCATCACCTTGATTAACTTTTTGATTTAGTGCAATATTTGTAGTCTGCTCATAGAAAATGCTGATGGAATTAAAACAATAATTTTGAAGGATGGATGCTTGCTGGATGTTAGTAGTCACGCTCTCTACGCTCCACTTCCCTGCCGGATTCCATTGCCTGGATTTGAAAGCTTTCGGTTTTGTGTGTCACAATATGAAAAGAAAGATATACTGTTACTAAGAAATTTGTGTTTTGTACTTGGAGCTAAATTTGTGGAAAAACTGACTAAGAAGGTTACCCATTTGCTATGCAAATTTACCAATGGACCAAAGTATGATGCTGCTTGTAAATGGGGGATACACCCAATTACAGCTGAGTGGATATATGAGTGTGTGAAGCAGGTATGCTCGTAATATTCTCGTGTGTGTGTGCATGCATGTGTTCATGCACGTGCCTACTTGCATGTGGGAATTTATAGACCATTTCTTGAAACTGTTAAAGATATCAAATCATTTTTGCAAAAACTCTTCAATGCTTGGCAGAATAAAGTTGTTGCTCTTGACCAATTTTATCCAAAAGAAGTTACTGGTGAAGATCGAGAGGCAGGGCTGTGCACTATGAGTCAGTATCCTACACAAGCTGTTCGAATGATATCTGGAGACAATCCATCTCAGTGTCCAAGTCAATCATATGGCCTGAGTAACTCATCAACTGAAGTCATTGGCAGTAGAAATGACAGCCTCAGGGAAGAGGCTAAACAATCAAGTTTTTGCAATAAGAAGGCAAGGGTTTTAGAAGATGATGGCCAAAAGGGTCTACTTTCTTCTGGGGTACATTCAAGTATTCCTGTCTGTACCACTGGAGACAACAAAGCAAAAAATTCTGGTGAAGTTTCTCAAGTTGTTCCTGATGTAGCTTCTGCTATTGAGGACTTGTTGGAGCAGACAAGTAAGGTAAAAATGTTTCTGATCTTTAATTTTTATGTTGCCTTTCAAGTTTATTGGTCTTGTCATTTATGCCTGTTTTTTATTTTTTTTGGCAGATTCATGATCAGAAGTCACTAGGGACGAGTATGTGTGATAATAGTGTATCCTTTTACTCTTAGGCACTTGGTTTCATTTTAAATTATCCAATTTTGCATTAGTTACCATTCTTGATAGTTGAACAGCTTTTTTCATCGGATTGTTCGATTCTTGGTCAAGACCACTCAGATTCTCATTCTGTCATTGGATTATCGAGACACTGGTTAAACAGGTGCAATTTATATCTATTTACTTTTATTACTTATCTCATCTTTGCCTTCACACCAAAATCTTCAAATGAATTGTTGGCTGTGCCTGATCATTGGATAACAGGAACCAATGAAAAGTTTTATTTGCATTCCTGCTTTGTGGGATCCCAGAGTATCTAAATATGTGTTGTTTTTTCCTTTTTGGTAGTGTGACATCAAATTTATCTTGGCTCCCCTACTCTCTGTCAATTTCTGTCTCTCTGTCTTTCTCTCTCTCTTCCTCTTCCTCTCTCCCTCCATCCCTTCCTCTCCCTCTCAACAACTGACAAAAATGGACAATGCTCCAAAATATATGGCTACCCGATGCCTACCAGGTTGCATACAAAATGGATTACAAACTTAGGTTTCCCATCAAAAGAAAATGAATATGAACCATACTGCCATGCATATGGATTTTGTTCCTGCTTCTGTTGACTCAGATATTGAACTTGTTTTCACTTAGGGCTGGGAAGAAAGATGACATCGAAAATCCTTCTGGAGAGAAAAAGGCTGGCTTATATGATGGTTTTAGTGAAACACAGACTGAGTCTCAGGTTTCAGCTCTTTCTGCATTTGTTGGTTTTGTTCTGTCTAGATATTGAGTGCTTATCTGTTGCATATTGTCACTAATTTCTATTGTGTGACTAGTTTATTACCATTGGTATAGAGAGATTTTGGTCAACTTTACCAAAACTGATACACTTCTGACACATCCAGATTTAGAAATTATCTTCCGTGTGTGCCCATTTATTTCCATTTCTTTCCATGATAGTGCTCAAATAACAAATGCAGGTTGTTGGTTATGAGGAGGATTTGTCGGGAAGGCAGATGCTTATAGACAGAGTACGAACCCGGAGCAGCATGGGTTGACGTACTAGTGCAGTCTCCCTCCAGAAGAAGGTTTCTTTTCTTCTATTGATATTGGTAGGCCACTTGCAAATTTGACGGCTTTTTGGTAAACCTAGTTTGTTGAGAAATTTTTTTTGATGGTGGTAGGAGACCAATTGTCTGTTTGAACGTTTTTTAGGTAAACCTTGTTTGCTTTCAGCGAATGCTAGAGTGTAGCAATTCTTGGCGGCACTGGTACTAGTTTAGAAGATGAGTTTGCTTTCAGTGAATGTGAGAGTAGCAATTCTTGGCAGCATTGGTACTAGTTTCGAAGACGAGTATGCTTTCAGCGAATGCGAGAGAGTAGCAATTGATACTAGTTTTGAAGATGAGGCTTTGGTAGCAACTGTATCTATTGTGGCTAGATGTCTTTTCATGCAAGTTGTGTATTCTACAGATTGTTAAGCAGCAACTTATAGAGATGGTGAAAATTTTACTTCATTCACAATTATCTATTCAATTTATTGTTTTCCATACCTTGTGTATATGTAAGTTCCATCCTGTCAACTCATTTTTGTGAGTTATGACCTGATTGGGAAAAGTTTTCAATGGGCTCACTGACTTGGATTATCAAACCCACTCATTGCTCATGGATTTGCCATCACTTCTTGTCTCCATGCATCCACACATTGCCTTGTGCGTTTCAGTGTTAACGTTAACATTTTCCTTGTGAAAAGTGATTTTTTTTTTGTTGAATACAATTTAAAAACTAGAAAATTCAAGCATTCATTAAATCATTGTGATAAAAAGAACTAGTACTTTGTATCTTTTATTTGATTTTTTCCATGAATTTTGAAATTTAGTTACCAGCTATGTAAATATGCAAGATTTGGGCATATGCAATATGCAAATTCTCAATATAATGTAAAGGGTGCTGTTATTTGGACCTAATTTATTTATTTGTATACCCAACATATTTTTTATATCCAATATTAAATTTAAAATTACAAAAATTATTTATCACACTTAACAAGTTTATAAAAAATACTCTTATTAAAACTTAACATTACAACCAATTTATATTCTTTATACTCAACAGAGAAAAACTTACCTTTATCGGTATCTCAGTACAAAAAGAAGATTAGGCAAATGGTAGATTTCATTAATGCCCACTCTTCTCTCTACACTGAGATTGTCACCTCAGTGACACTGTTGCAGGCAAGTTTTTTTCTACCCAACACCATCAACCCTCCCACCTTAACACCATAAGAAAGAATAAGAAAGAAAGAATAACACACTCTACTTTTTATTATGTTCTACTCTTACTCATTTTCCTTTTATAGATTCTCTGCTTTTTGCATATACTTCACTTGTGTAGTGGTTGAGTCCACGCGAACAATATTTACGATTATACTTAACTCAAATTTAATTATTTTGAGTCATGGTATCGCTTAGTGCAAAACCTGTCACCCAATAGTGAATTTTTCCATAATAAAAAGGACAAAAAGAACAATTGATAAACTTGAGCTCGGGAGATTAAACAGTCGGAGTTTATTATGTGGGCGTGATTGCGTTTCAGATTGAGATTCTACACATATCCAAACCAAAGAGAGAAGAAAATAAAACAAACGAGAGTAGTTTTGCTCACCCTTTTTAACTTTGGTGTATGATTACTTGTTATTTAAAATATTGACATGTATTTATAAAATTAACTATCAGTTAATTTATTATATTTAATTATTATAATAATGAAAGAGAAAAATAATTTGACTAACTCTTTTCTACTTTTCTACTTTTATCCTTATTTTTTATCTATATAACTTTTTTCTACTTTTTTATCATTTATTAATTTCTCTTTTTTTTTTT
>QANW01002094.1:472589-494217 GCA_003254865.1 Dryas drummondii | reverse complement strand
TTGCTGGGATTTTTTTTTTCTTCTTTAGTTTGAGGTTGTTGGAATCTAAGTAGGTAATTTAGAAACTTAGTGATGAGTTTTTTTATTTTGATTTTGGTTGGAGTTGAAAAGGAGAATGAAAAATATAAGGGTAAGAAGAATAAGAAGAAAAGAGGTGGGGTGGCATTGGTGATAGTGGAGTACTAGAGTTGCATAAAAAGAAAATCAAATGATGGTAATACCTCTTTTGATTGTTAAATAAAATTAAAAATGTTAAAAATAAGGGGTATGTGTAATTAAACTAAATCTTAGGGGTTTGAGTGAAATTATCTCATAATTAAATACAATAAATTAATTTATGATTAACTTTTTAAACACATGTCAATATTTTAGATGGGAGGTAAATATACACCTGAGTTAAAAAGGATGAGCAAAACTGCTCTCAATTATCACCGGAACAAAAAATGAAATAATTTCTCAATGAGTGATTAATAATTGCACAAAAAAAAAATTGCCCAATAATAAGATGGAATAAAAAACAAAAATAAATACGGAAATACCAACCGCCATTTTTCGGCCATACATATATCGTCCCCACAACAGTTTTCATTTTCTCGTCATCCAAACAAACTTTACTTTTTCTCTTACAAAGAAGAAAATAAAAATAAAAAATAGAGCAGTGAAAAATTTATATGGTGGCATGGCATGTTGCCTCATGTGCCAGGTGGCCATCGTCGTCGATATGAATCGGTGTGCTTCTGCTTCATCACCTTCCCACCTCTCTCCCTTTAAGCTCTGCCAGTTGTCGGGCAGCACCACCAAGATCTTCGGATTCGGGTTCGGGTTCGACTTCCAGAGGAAGGAGCGATTCAAAAGGCGGCTTAAGTTTGTACTCAGTGCGGAGCTATCAAAGCCGTTCTCTCTCAGTTTCGGTTTGGACTCTCAGGTCACACCCACTCGCTCACTCACTCACTCTTTTTTTTTTGTTCCTTCTCATTTTCAGCAATTTGAAGGGGTGTGTTTGGTGAATTACTGAATTGGTGACTGATAGAATTGAGGGTCATCTTTCTTTTCTTCAACAAGATTGAGATTATGCTTAAAACTGAAATGGGTTTGATTGGGAGCTCAGAAAGTTTGGCTGATTTGTATGATCAAATAATTTTTTTTATTTCTTTGACAATTTACTGATAGAGTTATGTAAGGTTTCATTTGTAGAATCCATTTTGTCTAAATTTGGATTGGGATGCGAGGAACCCTTTTTGTTAGCACTCTTTCTGTACATGCCCTGTTGGGCCATTTATATGCGTGGAATTGTTTTCATCATCACTGCTTGCGAGTAATAATTTTTGTTGCTATGTACTAGTCGGAATCTGTCAAATTGGGTTTTGGAATTTGCAAACAACGCAAACAATGTTTGTATCGTTCTAGTCCGTTGGCAAGAAATATTTGTTTTTATTTGACAAAATGTCATTTTCTTCCCTTTCAGTTTCAGCATTCCCATTATTTTTGTAGACAGTTTTCAGGTCTGTGTCAATTTCAAAACTTGCTTACTTGGTGAACCTTATTTTTCTGCTGACATTTGGTGAGCATTGTGTTGCATATAAAAGCATCTTTAATGCACATGAAGAAGTAAATAATTGTTTTAGCCAAAACTCAATAAATTGATGACTCGTTATAAGTTTTATATAATGGACTGACATGCCTTCTGAATTTGAAGACCTCCCAGGCCCATGATCCATCACAGTTACTTAGGGTTGGCCCTGTTCCTGGAGATATTGCAGAAATTGAGGCATACTGTAGAATCTTTAGAACTGCTGAACGGCTTCATACTGCATTAATGGACGCATTATGCAATCCGTTAACGGGTGAATGTAGTGTTTATTATGATTTCCCATCAGAGGAGAAACCACTGTTGGAGGATAAAATTGTCTCTGTGATTGGTTGTATGGTTTCCCTCTTGAACAAAGGAAGGGAGGATGTGCTTTCTGGAAGATCCTCCATTATGAATTCCTTTCGCCTCGCAGATGTAAGTGTAATAGAGGATAAGCTTCCTCCACTTGCCATTTTCAGGAGTGAGATGAAAAGGTGTTGCGAGAGCTTGCACGTTGCTCTTGAGAACTGGCTGATGCCTGGTGATGATCGAAGCTTGGATGTATGGAGGAAACTTCAGAGACTGAAGAATGCCTGTTATGATTCTGGTTTTCCTCGTGGGGAGGATTATCCCTGCCATACACTTTTTTCAAATTGGACTCCTGTTTATCTATCCTTTTCTAAAGAGGATTTTAGGTCCAAAGATTCGGAGGTAGCTTTTTGGAAGGGTGGCCACGTTACAGAAGAAGGTCTGAAGTGGTTACTGGAAAAAGGATATAAAACTATTATTGATCTTAGGGCAGAGACTGTAAAGGACAACTTTTATAAGGTAGCCATAGATGATGCTATTGCATCTGGGAAAGTTGAATTGGTCAGAATTCCAGTTGAAGTAGGGACTGCACCTTCAATGGAGCAGGTTGAGAAATTTGCATGTTTGGTTGCCGATTGCAGCAAAAAGCCTATCTATCTTCATAGTAAGGAAGGAGCCTGGAGAACTTCTGCCATGGTCTCCAGATGGAGGCAGTACTTGACTCGCAATGGTTTGCAGTTTGTCTCCAAGCAGTCGGTCGCTGTCAATGATGTGTTATTACAAGATACAAATGGGGTAGGAGAAGTGCAGGAGCCTTTCACCACTGAGAAAAGTTCCCACCTGGAGAATAAGAATGAGTCACTGCAAGAGGCACTGGACATGATCCATGGTTCAAATGGAGTATTGCAGAATCAGAGCTCAAATGGGACACACAATGACCTTATGCCTATCCAAGGTATGACATCGATAGAATCAGATAAAAATGGGGAAGGACCTATGGTGAACTTCTGCAGGGAAGTTGACCCCTTGACTGCTCAGGTTCCTCCTTGCAATGTTTTTTCAAGAAAAGAAATGTCCAGGTTTCTTGGGAGAAAAAAAATCTCACCTCTCAGTTATTTTAATTATACATCAAAAAGGTTGGAGACATTACCAGTTTCCAGAGATATGAGTATTAAGACAATGCGGAGAGGTGAGACTGTCGGTACTGATTCAGTGACAGAGCTTGTGGAGGTAGGAAAATCCCATGGGCCACCTTATGGAAAGCATCTATCTCCAGAGTTCCAGAACTCTGGCAATGGGAAGTATTTGACTGGTGCTAGTTATGGTTCTGGTCGTCCAGTTGTGAATGGATTTGGTGAAGTGGATGAAGTAACAACTAATGTATCTACTACTGTGAGCAGTAAGTATGTTGAGAGTGTCTTATCTAAAGCAGCAGAGGATAGGAAAAGTAATGGTGGAGTCACCTTAGCTTCAGGTGATGATGACCTAGGGTCAATTGGAGAAAATATGTGTGCTTCTGCAACTGGTGTTGTAAGGGTGCAGTCAAGAAGGAAAGCAGAGATGTTTTTAGTTCGAACGGATGGATTCTCTTGTACCCGAGAAAAGGTGACAGAATCCTCCTTGGCCTTCACTCATCCAAGTACCCAGCAGCAGATGCTTATGTGGAAATCTACACCAAAGACAGTATTAGTGTTGAAGAAGCTGGGGGAAGAACTCATGGAACAAGCTAAAGAGGTACCACCTGAGAATCTAGTATTTGCTTTTATAATAATACTCTTTATATGACCTACTGACCGAATAAAACTGATTTATGATCTAAAATAGAATTGTGTCAATAACAGCGTTTCTAAACTCTGTTATCTAGATGGAAATCTTATCCGTCTTTTCTTGGATCTTTTTTCTTTCTTACCCTTCCCCCAAAAAAATAAAAAAAGTACCCCATCTTTACACCTTTCTTGTCAAAAGTAAAGGTCATGCACGTAATACAATTTTCACAGCCAGCCCCACAATAAGAAACATCTTGAACAACTCAGGAAATGGGGTTAGTTCACTCAGTATTAGAGATTGCTTATGTTATACATAAATTCATGTAAAGAAAAGGCTAAATTATGGGGAACGCGTTCTTAGTGTAGCACCTCTGCAAGATGGGTTATTTTGTCAAGCAATTTTGTATTTGATAGCTTATAGCCTTATATAATATATATATATATAGGGCCCTTCTAATAAGGGATCCCTCATTTAGTGTTAAATGAGGGATCACCTTGTGGGGCCACACGGGTCGTTTTGTGTTAATCCGAACCGTTCATTTTTTACATCTCCATTGATAGATCATCCCTATAAAAAATCAGCCAAATCAGAAATCGTTTACCCGTACGATTAAGCGGTCAAAGTTTAGGTGTTTATAGAGGAATTTGTTGTTCGTCCATTTGTTTTAAACTTTGACCCCTTAAACGAACGGGTAAACGATTTTCGATTTGGTTGATTTTTTGCAGAGATGATTTATCAATGGAGATGTAAAAAATAGACAGTTCGGATTAACACAAAACGACCCGTGTGGGCCTCACAAGGTGATCCCTCATTTAATACTAAATGAGGAAAGGGCCCTATATATATATATAGGCTCCTTCTATTAAGGTGTACCTTAACTATATATATATAGGCTCCTTCTATTGAGGTGTACCTTAACTCATTGATAGATCATTCTTGCAAAAAATTAGTCAAATCGAAAATTATTTGCCTATTTAACTTTGATAAAACAAATGGACGATTTTATCGAAAATATTTGGTTCGTCCATTTATTCGATCAAAGTTAGATAGGCAAATGATTTCCGATTTGGCTAATTTTTTGCAAAGATGATCTATCAATGGAGATGTAAAAAATGAACGGTTCGGATCGATACAAAACGACTCGTGTGGGCCCTAATAGGGTATACCTCAACATAAATAAGTTGAGGTATACCTGTATATATATATATATATATATATATTTTGTGTGTGTGTGTGTGTGTTTGTGTATTTTGCTAGTATATTGGAGGATATTCTACTAACATTTATATCAGAAGTTATCTGCAAATCTGTAGTTATTCGATTTGTAAGTTTGTTTGCTGGAAACTATTATTGCTTTTACAGGTTGTCTCTTTCTTGTACTACCAAGAGAAAATGAATGTTCTGGTGGAACCTGAAGTGCATGACATATTTGCTAGAATCCCAGGGTTTGGATTTGTTCAGACCTTCTATAGTCAAGATACCAGGTACCAAACTTGTACCTAAGTTCCAGCAACATTTAAATATTTATCTGTATTCCTCGACCTCATTGGAGATTTGCTTACTTGCTTGATGCCTTCAGTGATCTGCATGAGAGGGTTGATTTTGTGGCATGCCTTGGAGGAGATGGGGTTATACTACATGCTTCAAATCTATTTAAAGGTGCCGTTCCCCCAATTGTATCATTTAATCTTGGATCTCTTGGATTTTTGACTTCCCATACTGTAAGCTTCTTACCTTTTGTCTTTTGTAATTGATTTATGTTTTCTCTCACAGATGGCCATTTGTCTAACCCATCTTATACTTTTGGTTTAGTTTGAAGACTATATGCAGGACTTAAGACAGGTCATCCATGGGAATAACACACGGGATGGTGTTTACATAACGCTTAGAATGCGTCTCAGGTGTGAAATTTTTCGAAATGGTAAAGCAATGCCTGGGAAAGTATTTGATGTCCTGAATGAAATAGTTGTTGATCGAGGTTCTAATCCATACCTTTCTAAGATTGAATGTTATGAACACGACCGGCTTATAACCAAGGTGAGGTTAGTGGTTCCATGTCTTTTAAATAATTGTCTTAATAGGGTCCAGTAATGTCCTAAACTTTACCCAAGCAATGAAGCAGATGAGTTATAGTCTGCTCTGTACAGTCATAGAAGGCTCTTATTACTTATTTTTATATATTTTTTTTATATGATCAAAATCTTTGACGGAAACTACTATGTGCGCTACATCTGGTATGACTGGTCTTAGATGTAACATAGAGAAAGTTTCAGTAATTTATATGACAATTGTCTTGCTATCTATTGAACAATACCATTTCTTTTAGGTTCAAGGTGATGGGGTCATTGTAGCCACACCTACTGGAAGTACTGCATACTCTACAGCTGCAGGAGGTTCCATGGTAAGCAAGAGCACTTTATTTTTATAGTTGCACTTTTACAGCATTTGGTACCTAGCAACGTGCAAATTGAAGGGCTTGGGTTCTAATCCGTTAGATGCGATGTTTCCTAGTGAAGAGAAATACCACTAGACCAAGAGCTAGTTGGTACTTTGGAATCCTTTCTGATTTAGATCATTCATAAACTAGTGCATGAGTCATAATTTAAATGCGTCATGAATCTACATGGCCTATCAATTTTTTAGATATGAACAATGAAAATATAGAAATTCATGCTGAAACCACAATTTTATGTTACTGGTTGTTGCCAGTTGATGACTATTGTAACAAGGACACCATGCATCTAACATTGGATAACATGAAATGCAGGTGCATCCAAATGTTCCTTGCATGTTGTTTACGCCAATCTGTCCACATTCCCTCTCATTTAGGCCAGTTATACTTCCAGATTCTGCAAGGCTTGAATTAAAGGTGATTTTTTTTTTGGTTCCATGGATCTAGCAATAATTATAGTACATGTGGATATTTTCTTTGTGGTACTGATAAATCTCAGCTAAAAACCTTGGGTTTGACCTATCTCCCATTTTTTGTTTTTACCACACACCTCACTTGCTTTACTAAAGAGTTTGGACTTGTGGGATCTTCTAAAGGATTGCCAAGCTTTGTTCCGTTGTTTTATTTTGTCCTGGAGTCACATTCTCCTGACCTCCACATGGCACCCAACATTGTAAACATGTTTTGAAGGGCAAATAACTCCTAGAATATGCCATCATATTACACAATAATACTTGAAGAAGATGCCTAATGCATGCTATATGCCACACACACACAGGGAAAAAATAGATGATTGTTAAAAGCTTAGCAAGCGATTTTCAATCATTGGGAAGATTAACACTTGTATTTGGACAGATTCCAGAGGATGCTCGAAGCAATGCTTGGGTTTCTTTTGATGGCAAGAGAAGGCAGCAGCTCTCAAGAGGAGACTCTGTCCGAATAGCTATGAGCCAACACCCACTTCCAACTGTCAACAAGCGTGACCAAACAGGTGATTGGTTTCGGAGTTTGATTCGTTGCCTAAATTGGAATGAAAGGCTAGATCAAAAGGCCCTTTGAAGTCTCTCAAACTGAAAAAAGAAACCCACTCCACTCTTCATTCTTGACTAAGGATTCTGTATATTATTGTACAATGTACATATTGTAAATTACAGGAAATCGAACATAGGGTAAATATATTCTTTCTCAATTGCTCCCCCCAGAGGGTAGAATTTTACATTTACAGTATAGTGTTCTTCTTTCTTGTTAAAAGATGTATTGTCTACTCTCATTATACAGCAATAAAATTATACTCACAAACTCATTTATGGATATGAACTGATACATCATACTTCCATGCTTGGTTTCCATTTTTCTTTCTGTTACTATCATCTTTCGTATATATTTGTTTTTCATGAAAGAACTTATGAAGGTGAAGTCTCCACTAGGGTAAAGGCCCTTCCCCAAACTATAATCTGCTTGATTCTACAAACTCTTGATACACATAATTTGATCGAGAAGAGAGAGGGAGAGGGCAAGATGCTCCATTGGAGGTGGAATCGAATTGAGTAATAAGTAAAATATTAATTAAGAAAGATATTAAACTGTGCAGGAGAATGAATTGAGAAATAAGTGATTACTTGGCCCAACTCCAGGTCCAATTTGGGTCATCCCTTAAGAAGCCAAGTCCAAGCCTTGAACTTAATTTTTTTGGTCGGACAAACTCTAAATTTTCATGGGAGCCTCCTATATCTTTTATACGACAAGTCTTGTGATGAGAAACCTCTTGTGTCTCCAAACTCTTGTGATGAGCTAAACTGAAACTCCTGTCAAATTGGGTTTTGAACCACATGTCACCACCCTCAACACTCTAATTAATCAAGGGCCTTTCTCTCGAGTATAAAGTTTTTGAGCCAGCACAACTTTTCAGAAAAATGGTGGAGGGAGAGGGAGGCTGTTGTAACTGTAAGCCCAACTTTGTTACCTTTTTCTACCTTAATAAGCGCCTTTTGCGAAAATGGCGACCCTCGTGAAGCTGTTGAATGGCTTAGGGACATGGAACAAGCAGGCTGTAAGCCTAACCTAGCTAAGTTGTCTATAACACGCTTATTGATGCGATGAACCTCTTTTCAGAGATGGTTCGTCGGGGCATTGCCCCAGTCTTCGTTACCTATAACATTAGCAAATTGTATGGATATAAAGTAGATCCTGCTTATTTGGGTTGTAATTGATAAGAGAATCATTATGAAGTTAATTTACATCTTTGAATAAACAAAAACTTAGTAGTAATCTTGTATTTTGCGTGTGAAAACTTTTTGTTTTTGGTTGTTGGTGACATAATTTCTTTATGGGGGTGTTGGAAAGCAAAACTTAATACACGATCAACATGTTAAAAAATTTCAATCCCTGAAGTAGAACTGCAACATGCTTTATATATAATTTCTTGTAATTTACCAATGAAAGGGACTGCAAAATCTATTGTTAATGTCCTGCTTTCTTATATTGAAACAACAATATTATCAATGTATCATCAAAGAATATGTCTAGCAAAAAAGGGACTATAACCAAAGAAAGAGATGGCATAACTAACAATATTTAAGATTGCAGTTCATATAATAATACAATACAAAGCAAACCCAAGTGGAGCATTAAGCATCCTTAGCATTACATAACAAGAAAGAGACAGAGCAGCAATATAAAAGCATACAGACTTGAACCCACTTCAGCTTTCTCCTCCCCCTACAAGTGCGTAGTTGAGAGAGAGACGAGCGAGTATGTACTAATAATTGTAATTAGACCACAAAAGAAAAAGAAAACAGAAGTATAGTTTTTTTCTTTTCAATATGATTCTTAATTTCTGATCACATGGCCCTCACAGATTGGAACCTTGGTTCCTTGGGGAGGAACTTCTGCTCAGCATAAACAGACATGTAGTCACCAAATACAAACTTGGGGTAAGTTTGGTCCACTTCTTGGTTTGTTTTTTCCACCAATTCTGGTGCAGGAGCTATGGTGGCCTTCAGTGATGGGTTGTAGAATGAAGCAATTGATCTTCTGTTCCCTGTTGGGGTGGCTAAAACCCGGTGCCAAACACTCTTGTAGAGACCATTGGTTAGGACCTCAATCTGGTCCCCAGTGTTAATGACAATAGAATTAGGTAATGGCTGCACCTCTATCCATTGCCCATCTTTGAGGATCTGAAGGCCTCCCACTTGGTCATCTTGGAAGAGCAAGATGACACCCCCAGCATCAGTGTGAGCTCGGAGCCCAGTCGCCAACTCTGGCTTCGGGCATGGCGGGTAGTGGCTCACCTTGGTGCCAAAAAAGGCACCGTCTCCTTCTCCACCATTGAATGCTTTCTTGATGTATCCCTTTGGTAAGCCCAAGTTCTCATCCATCACCTCCATGATCCTCACAGCCAATTTCTTCAATTCTGTTCTGTATTCTGCCATGGTTTCCCTGTCAATGAGAAAAGTGATCAGATTCCATATGAGGGGCACATACAATTGAACATTGCTATGAAATATTACATGAAGTATGCAGATTATGGTTAAGAATTTGTTCAAACTTGCACCCCTATAAACATGAGATAAATATTGTTAAGTTAATTAAGAAGCATGGATGGCGGGAAATTTCTCTTATCAGATAGTCTAACATGTTTTTATATCAGAATCGTTAGCCCCACATTGATAATCTAATAATATTCCATGTCAGATATCTAGTAAGAGAATATTTAGCGTTACTTACTTGAATCCGGGAGTTCCCGAGGGCCATTCATTATCATCCAGGAGAGTAAACACATCCTCCCAGTCCACATTCTCCAACTTTTGGCCATTTAATAATGACTTCATTAGTGGGGAGTTCTTGAAGTTCTCTTCTCTTTCCAGCTTAAAACACTCATTGCTCACCTTCTTCACCCTCTCCAGAAGCTCCTCAGAAATTCCATGGTTCACCAGCTATATATATAACAAACATAAAACACCCTACTAAAAAATATTCTTGTGGTCACAGAGAAAACACATAAAACACCTTAATTATCAACTGCAAATATTTAAGCTTAAAGATGGGGAAAAAAGATTAGTACCTGGAAGAATCCCCATTCCTCACACCCATTCGCAATCTGAGCCAAGGTTGTGGCTCTTTCTTCTCCATCAAGTTTTGAGAAATCAATCACTGGGATTGCCATGGATATGATCTGATTAAAACAAGAAATTGGGTTAATGGGTTTCAAAGGGTAGTGCTGTGGAATGATTACTAATTAGCTTAAGCTGCACTGGATGGTGAGGAATTAAGAGGGCATGGTTAGTCTATTTATAGCAGAGTTTCCCGCCATCTGTTTGATGTCAATTTTTATTATTTTAATCCCCTTTTTGCTTCTTCCAAAGTAGCCGTTAGGGTAAGGTATTGGACGGTGACCCTTTACATTTAAAATTAGATACAAGGTCAATGCTCCGTGAGGTACTGCTACTACTGGTAACCCACAACATAAGCATACTCGTAACTCTTTCAGGTGATTCACCTCCCATCATTTCCATTATTTTATTGTTACTTAATTGATTAATTACATGAGCCATATATATGTAAATATCAATTAGCTGCCATTTGGATCATCTTCAGGGACTATTAATTAATTGTACCATATTTATTGATAAGATGACATTCATCATTGTGGTAAGATTTGTGAGAATGTAGAGTATTGTCGGTTTTGAATTAATTTGATGCTCCAACTTTCATCAATGAATGGCTCATCTATACAAATGAGTCTGATCACCTTTGTGATCACATTGCTGACCACGTTTCTCATTGATGTGAGATTATAAAGATTCATCTATATAAATGAATTTCATCAATATATGATACATCTAGTATTAATTACTCTTTAAATCACCATGAACCCACCTAGTTCCATAGGGAAATTGAATTTCACTCATTTCATCTTAACCTTTTTTTTATTTTTTTAAATCATAGTGTAAACCCAAGTTGATTTTCACCCTCAAGAACATGATAGCATGGCCATGAGAAAAGAATTCATCAAAATCAAATGGCTCTGGTTCATTCACTCTGGTTCATTCACCTGCCAGATAATAGATTCCAATCTCTCATGCCCATGGTGGCAACATAGCATGTCCTTCATGTGCACTAATATTCTCTTTTTTTTTCTTCCCCATATATTACCAATCCCTCTGATATTTTAAGCTTATTTTACTTATAACATAAATCTCTGCCGACTATGGTTCATAATGTTTGTTGACTAGTACCCGCAACAGCCTATGGTCCCTTTGGCTTTCACACATGGACATGCTTTTTATGACAAGTGGTTACATGATATCATTATATATATTAATACACTGATTTGTAGCCATAGTTTGAGGGTTAAGGAAGGCAATGCGATGACCTTTATAAACAAAGCAATCATCACCAATATATATACTTAATTTAATGAATACATTGTCAACTCCATTAATATAATATTATTGTGTATACACATATATGTGGATGAAATATTGAATTATATATATATATCCTATCCTTAATTAGCTTGATATATATTTTTGACTCATTTCTAGTAGCTTAAAGTTTGAGGGTCCAATAGTGTTCAATATAATATCATAGCTTCCGTTCCAGATGTAAACCTCCAACTCTCATCCCCAGACACAAAACTCGGGGTTTTCAAGCTCTAGCCCACCTCAACTTTTAAGGCTGGTTTCGTTCCTGTTCGTCCCCCACTTATTATTAGGGTGGGACTATTCCTCTATTGTTTACATTGTTGTGGTGGCTAAATTTAACAAGCTAGCTAGCTAAATCAACAATTATAGACCGTATAATTAATATTTAATTAAACACACATGCATACATAGACGAAGGTGGATTAGCATGACACTTTTTTAGTAGGGCTAATGATCTGGAATTCAACCATCTTTGCTGTCTATGTTGCACTGGGTGTATCATGCACACCGTCTGATTTTATTCCAATTGTCCGAATGTGTCAGGGTACAGATCAGAGGACACATATGATCATGGCCGTCCGATCAAGAACTGATGCTTAGAAAATGAATATATGAAGTCGATCATTTTGACCCAAAAAGAAAAAAAAAATAAAAGAATAAAGTCATTGCTGTACTTGTGGTACTTCAAAAACCATTGTCAAATTTGCATGGGTCGGATGGTTGATTGATTGCATGATTTGCATTATAACTAGGGGCATGCATATCAGGCATAGGCATATGGTCTCAGAGATTTAGCTTGAGCCACGTTGCATGGTTTGGTTAAGATATTACATTTAATTTTATAAAATAATTAATGGATATTATATATAGTATTATGCAGTGGAATGTACTGGAACTCATGAAGGTTTGGATTACATAGATCGAGATTTTAATTAGGATAATGTTATTGGTTGACAAGCTTAATTAATTAATTAAACAACCTAGCTATATATTATCTTCTTTTTTATGCATGTGTGTGTATGCACATACATTCATGGATGCATTACCTATTTATATGGTATGAACCGTATGATCGATATCTTGAATACAAAAATGGTTCATGAACTTTACAGTAAATCTAAATTTGGTTCACTAATTATAAAAAATGTCAATTTGGTTAAAATTTTTTTCAATTTGTACCAAAGCAGTACAAACGCTAACTTTCATCCAAAAATTAACGGAATTGGTCACATGAAAATGTGATTAACGAACTGAAATACCTTTGAAAATGTGGTCACTTGCTGTGCACATGATCACTTTTTGTTAAATTTTTTGATAAAAGTTAATGTTTGTACTGCTTTGATACAATTTGAAAAGTTTGTGCACCAAACTGACATTTTTTATAGTTAGTGGACTAAATTGAGATTCACTGTAAAGTTTATGAACCATTTTTGTATTTAACCCTTAATATATTTTTTACTAATTTATGTGACATGCTTTGATTTGTCCAACACATTTTAAAAAATTAGGATCAATATTAAAACCCACGCTTAAATACTTAAGTTTGACCCTGAGTTCCATAAGACTTTTTCTCCTTGAGCTTACTTCCTAATTAAATCAAAATTATCTATTCACACTACCGTTTGTTTTAATCTATCTTACTTAATTTATGAAAATTATTGATGGCGACAATTACATATATATATCAACTGCCGATTAGAGATAATTAAGATCTACAAGAATGTACCAAATATTGTTCATGACAAAACCCATTACCCTTTAAGCATTCATAAGAAGTACAATGAACTATATATGTTTCTATGATGTTTTCAAGTGGCATATATATACAACAATTTTTATTCTTTCACAACCAAACTGTGGATGAAACTCTATCAAAAAAATTGAGTGAAACTCTATAAAAAAAAAAAACTGTGGGTGATCATCACCAAATTTAATTAATGGAGACTTAGAGTAGAGTTCAGTTTATTTTATGAGTCTTTCTTAAACTAAGATATATCGGTAATGATTTAGGATTTTTAATTCTTTAGACTAAGACCCGTAACTGGAGTTAAAACTTAAAACATACAGTCTTTACAAAGCCCACTCTACATCCTAGGAGGAGAAATATCCTTCAAATCGAAAAAAATACCCTTCAAATTAGGAGATGACTTTATTATGAATTAAAAAAAATCTTATAAATTAAAAGGACTTTATTATGAATTAAAATAATTTTCTTATCAATTTTAAAACATTATCTGTCTTCATCTAAAAACTGTTTTTCTAAAGAATCCAAGTCTAATTATCTTTTTAATTAATTGGTTTCTCTAATTTTTATTCACGCACCATCAAGTAGCTAGTGAGATCCTTACGGTAATTGGTTTCTGTAATTATATATCACATATGTTATACGTACCTACCATGGTTAACATATATTACATTTACTAGAAAGTAATATATGTGAACCATGGTATGATGTGATATGCGATATACAGTTAGTGAGAAAGGCTTGGCGCACTATAATTAAATTGATGAGAAAATTAACTTGTTATTGGTTAGTGGATTTTTATTTTTTATTTTTTCAAGTGATGAGAAGATTGCACAATGAGTACAACTAGGGAGTTCCAAGGATGAAGATCGAGTCGATCAAGAGGTTATTCATTAATTATATTTCTAGCTCCCAATTTAAAATATTGTGAACTTTATATATTTACAGAACATGGTACGAAGGTCAAAGGTCAACTTAAGTTGACATTTAATTAAGAATTAATGTGAAAAAGCAAGAAGGTTGTTGGAAACAATAAATTAAGAAAAAGAAAACGCCAGAATCCACTATACATTATATTAGAGGGAATGCGCTAGCTATCCTCCCCAATTTACTTTCCCTTTTGACATTTCCTTTCATTTTGATAATTTGACAGCGTAATCTCATAATCAGCATGGCCAAATTTTTAAATAATTCTTTAAAGATTATTTTTATAAAAAAATTGACAAAATTAAAAATTTATCAGTTATGTAATTGTTATAAAAATAAACATATAATTTTGATAACAGTTAAAAACTCTGTCTATTTATTTGATAATAGTTATATAATCAAATGATTTTAATTTAATTAAATTTTTACAATGATAATCTTTAAAAAAAAATTAAAAAATTAAAAAAATAGTGTTGATTATGAGATTACACTATAAAATAATCAAAATAAGAGAGAATGTTGAAAAAGAAAATAGATTGGCTGGAAAATGTAGCTAGCATTCTAACTCCTAAGTAGAGTTGGAAAATCTGAGCCCAAGATTAAAAAAAATAAATCAAAAAAATAAAGCTCCGCTCACTCGGTGTATGGAATTAGGTTTGACTTTTGAGTATAGGTATCTATTTTTTTTTTTTTTTTTTAATTTTGTATTTTGTATATACATCTTAAAAATTTGTTAGCCTTTACATGGAAATAAGATACCGATAAAATGAGAAAATGTGAAACTCACAAGCGGCCCACTGAGTGATCAAATTACCCCTCATCAATCTCATGTGCGATAAATTGAAAATACCTTTTATATCATCAGATCTTGATTATCTAATATTTCCAATTTTCCAAACACTGGATCAAGAATAAGTATGATATTCTAAACAAACTCATTTCGTGAAACTAACGCTTTCAATAACCTAACTATTAGTTTGATTTAATAATGTGTTGGTGTTGAATTTCAAAACACGTACAATGTACACAACTATCAAGGCCGGATGTACTTATTTTGTGTTAACGGGGATCTATTCGTTTCTAAATCTGATGTTAGAACTTAGGAGTTATAGTTTCCTACTTATTATCTTATCATAACATAAGGCCGGTTTACCAACAAACACATGCCAAATGCTACTAATTTGTAAGTAGCTAGGCAAGTTTAATTTAATTTTTTTGTTATATATATTAATGATTATTATGAGGGACTAATTTTAAAGGACTATGATGGACTGTTTTATAAGAACTATTAGATTAATCCAATGATACATATTTTTATTAACTTAAAATCTCACCCACATACCTATTTAATTACCCAATAATCCATTTTAAATTACTAAACCTTAAAAAAAATCTCACCCAAACCTATTTTATTCCTCGTCCTTCAATTTTTACTTCATCTGTCAACAAGTTCACTCCATACCCTCTTAGGGTGTAAACTCTATAGAATGAGATTTGTGGAGGCTGCATATTAGTTTTTAACTCTGAAATTTTAGACGGACACCAAAATTTCATAATTAAAACCTAACATAAAACTGACAAACTAGGTGTCATTTGATTAATCTAAAGATATAAAACAATTACTCATAGTCCCTCATATACATACATACATATATATATATATATATACAAGAATGCTCTAAAACTAACTGGTTAGCAAGTTAATACAAAACTAACTACCCTGTTGGGCCCACTGCACAATGTAATATCAAAATCCAAACCATCCATCTTTTAGGCCATACTTCAAAGATCATCTTTATAAAAAATTTTAAAATCGGAAGTCATTTAGCCATTTGATTATGATAATAATTATTTATATGCTTTTATCGAAAACAGTAATCGTCTATTTATTTGATCACAATTAGATGACTAAATGATTTCTAATGTAGTTGATTTTTTTATAATGATGATATTTGAAGTATGAACTAAAAAATGGACGGTTCGGATTATGAGATTAGTTATGTGGTGGGCCTAAAAGCATAGTTAGTTTTGTAGTAACTTACTAACTAGTTAGTTTCGTATTAACTTACTAACTAGTTAGTTCTAGAGCACTTATATATATATATATAGGCTCCTACTATTGAAGTATACCTCAACTTATTTATGTTGAGATATACCCTATTAGGGCCCACACGAGTCGTTTTGTGTCGATCTGAACCGTTCACAATTCAAGGATCATCTTCATTGATAGATCATCTTTGCAAAAAATTAGCCAAATCGGAAATTATTTGTCTATCTAACTTTGATCAAACAAATGGACGAACCAAATATTTTCGATGAAACCGTTCATTTGTTTTATCAAAGTTAGATAGGCAAATAATTTCTGATTTGACTAATTTTTTATAAGGATGATCTATTAATGAAGATGATTTTTGCGAACGGTTCGGATCGACACAAACTACTCGTGTGGGCCCTAATAGGGTATACCTCAACATAAATAAGTTGAGATATACCTCAATAGAAGGAGCCTATATACATATATATATATATTTATATATGCCAACCTATCTTAAACTTCTCCACCAGGGTGAGACCATGACTAGCTAGATTAGCTCAAGTGGGCTTTGCCCTAATTAAAGCCTAACCGCGCTCATCGGGTGGGCTTAACTACTCTTGATAATCTCATGCATTATAGCATAATTATTAATATATCATTGAAACAGTAACAACGATTTAATTATAGTATTAATATATTATAAGAACACCAATTTAGTCGATCAACTCTTAGATATTAAATGACACACCACTGTGTAACTTAATACGCCACAAGCCAGTCTTTCGAGCCCACCTCCTGCTCCATATGGTTTCATGATATGATATATCATATATATGAAGCGTTCAATTTTAGATTCTAAATCATCAATATAAAAATTAATTAAATTGAAATTCAAGTAAATAAACAAATATAATAATGTTTTTAATAAAAAATATTGAAATGATCATAATAATCATCAAATGACTAATCACATTTTTATTTAACTAATATTTTAATATGAATGATATTTGAAAATGAGCTCAAATAATGTGTAATTTAGATTATAAAATTACATTGTGAAAGAGTCCATGAAAATTTGTTTGTGCCCTATTTTACATGAAGGGGAGTGTTTGGAATTTCTTATGATATGATAATTTTTTTATTTATTTTACATTAAAAAGTACATATTAAATGTGATCAAATATAAACAAATAAAATCTTATTACATCACTTGATATGCACAAGTTGACAAATTAAGTAATGTTAATGACGACCGTTTTGTAGGAAAAGTGATTGTTAGTTATTAATGTATGTAGACTTTTTGATGTATGTAGACTTTATATTTGTAAATATTATGAATTACACATATAACTCTTTTGTCAAAGAATTAATTACACATATATGATATATCAACAGCTAACGTACAATTTCTTAGCTAGCTAGCTAGAAATAAATTTGGAATTAGTTGATGAGTATTATTATAAAAGAGAGGTGTCAGGTGTTCCATAATCCAACATTGACTCGATACATTCCCCCAAGACACTCTTTAACAAATTAAGGAGAGTTGCTTAGAGTGCCTCGAGAGTATTGAATTAATCGAGTAATCAATTAATAATATTCATGCATAATTAATTAATTGTGTTAAAATTTTTAATATTATTTGGTACTGTGATTCCCTTCCATTTGAAGAAGTCTCAGCTGTACATACTCTCTCTCAAGTCTCAAATCTCATAACTAGCAGCTATGAGTGTCAAGTGATCACATGGTGCTGAGTAATGGTGTCTCTCACAAGGCAAAAATGAAGGGTGACGAGATTGAAAAATGAGTCTGAAAAATGAGTCTAGGGTGCCTGTACCCTCTACCCTTTACATAGATTTGCCTTATCATTCATGCCCAATTTGTCTTTCCCTTCTTTTTTAATCAACCTCTCAACCTCGATCATCACTCAACACAAAGAATATAATGTACTTTTAATAATTCATTCATTAATTAATTTACACACTATTTTAATTAATGAGCTACAAAGTCATGCAGGGCGTGGTCGGCAGTCACTAGTCAATTTCCACATATTTAATTGAGTTAGACTCGATGATCATTGGGAAATGATCAATTGGCTTAGTTAATTAATCAATTATCAATTAATTAACATGCACCGGTATATATATTCTTGTGGATAATTTAATAAATTATTTTTTAATTTGTATTAATAATTTAAAATGACACAAATGGAAAAATTCATAATGAAAATTTAATTAATGTGTGTCAGCCATGACCCAGTTCGGCATTCAAATAGTTTGATTATTTCAACGTTGGATTAAACACTCCAAAGCATTCGCGATTAGTTATTTAACTACCTACATAACCGTATTATAGGGTTTCGTAACAGTGGTGCAACTGTCTTAGGGTTTTGTTATTAGAATTATTTTTTAATTTCTAGGTTTAAACCAAATCTTTTGTTTATTAAATTTTCTTTCTTCTTCCTTTTCTATTTTCTATTTCTGGAAATTCTCGTTGGTGTGGAACTTTTTCAGGTAATCTTAATAGATAACATCGATTTTACATCTATAATTACCATATGATTGACTTTCTACAAACTCATTAAGTTTTGGCTTCTTGTTTATCTCTCACAATAAAAAACTGTAAATTAATATATTTTATTATTCAACTCTCAACATATATATAAAAAGATTCTCAAGTCCGGTTGTGTCATGCATCTGACACACTATCGTTAAATTGAACGACATTATATGTGTTTTTCTTTTGTAAGATTTCAATTTCATTCACGATAGAGTTTAGAATGTACATAAAATTAAGGCTTATTAATTATTCTATTTATTCCTAAACATAATTTGAATTCTCACTTTACTGCGGTCTCCTAACTTTTGTTTTGTTTTGTTTTTTTTTAAGTTACCACTTGATGTTATATTTTGTGTCTCACTTAATTCGATTTCGTTAAATTCGTCAATATCTATTGTTAAAGTGCTGATGTGGCGTCCAGTTGTGCTTAAAAATAAATTAAATATTATTTTAAGATTTTAATATTTCCAAAAATTTTAAAAAAATTCCAAGTTCAATAAAAAATAATTAAAAAAAAAAAGAAACCCCTCCCTGCTGAGATTTTGCAGCCACCACCATCTGCAGTCTCCACCATTTGCAACCCTTCCGGACCCACCACCATCGCTGGCCGGCAACCCCACTGCAGCACCGCCCTCCCCTCCGCTCAAGACTCCACTGAACCCACCTCAAACGGCATCATCCGAGTCCTCCTTCCCAATGCCACCCCGACCCGACCCACTCTACCCAAACCCCAGCCCCATTCAACCTCAGCAACCGACACCACCTCCATCGGCACCCACTTCAACTTGTTAGTAGGGAAGACGGCGATCTAAGAACTCCGAACCAGAACCAACTTTCTCAACCAAAGCTGGCAGCCCATTTTGGCCGGTGCAGATGGTGGGGGTGGGTGGGTTGCCGATCAGGAAGGGAGGGTGGGGGTGAGTGTTTGATTCTTTTTTTTTTTTGTAATTTTTTATTAAAATTTGAATTTTATTTGAATTTTTTAAGACATTAATGTTTTAAAATAATATTTAATTAATTTTTCTGCATACATGGATGCCACATAAGCATTTTCAATGAAAGATATTGACGGATTTGACGGAATTGGATTAATTGAGACACAAAGTATAACATCAGGGAATAACTTGAGACCAAAAAAAAAATCAGGGGGTGAAATGAAAATATATTCGAACTATGTTTAGGGGGCAAATAGAATAATAAGCCTAAAATTAATCACCATTTGAGGCTAGCTTAAATAGGTTTAGAGTTTTAACTCTCATATTTTGAACCGTAATCCAAAACATGAAAGTAATTAACCTCTAAAACATAAACTAAACATGCATATTTTGACTATTTTAAATTGTTATTGGAATGGTTTAGCGTGTAATAAGAGAAATAGCCCAAAACTCTAATTATAAACTATAATTCAAGGCTTCATATTTTTAATGTGAGATATTTTTCTCAACAAAATGGTGCAATGTCCACATAAGAGAACAATCGAGTACGTGTCTATATATATGTATGTATGTAGCATTAATAAGACATGATTATATATGATAAGTGATATTCTAATTAGCAATCTCATAACTTAACATGTCAGAGTATATATACACAAAGACCATAAATTAACTAGCTAGGTTATAACATGCTAGATATCTTATAAGAAATCATTCATATTTCTCAATACATATTGTAAGAGGTCCCTTCAAGTGAGATAGATAGATAGATAGATATTATATATATATCACATTACCATAGTGAGGTATAACTTGTAGGATCTTCTCCGCATTGTAATTTAATGATCGGAATTATTGATTTTCTAAGTCTTTATTGAAGGATCGTCAATTAGACAAATCGAAAATCGTTCAACTATTCGATTAAATGGTCTTCATTTCAAGTGTTTACTGACATCATTATGTTTATTTATTTATTCGAACACAATGATTTATTTAATTTTTTTGCAGGATGATACTTAAATGGAGTAGAAAATTAATGATTATGACAATCAAACTATAATGCAGAATAGTCTCACAAGTAATACCTTATTATTAATAAAATGAGGGACACCTCATTTGAATATATGTTTATATTTATTTTGATCCTTAAAATGTCAATGTTCTTCATGATATATCCGATCTTCCGGGGAAGTTGGACAAAACCATTTTTGACAATTACATTGAAAATTTCTTCTCAGTTGATCAGCTGGGCGGCATATCATTTCTGACGATCCTCACTTCTAAAAACAAGTTAGCCATGCATAAATATATTGTAACCAAGGAGTGTAATTTCGATTTCGAGGAAATTTTCGTGGAAATTTCGATTTCGATAAAATTAGATAAAAACGACGGAAATTACTATCAAAATACGGAAATTTTGAATGAAACTTGACCATATGTTTATTTAACATATTATCTACTACATAGATAAAAAATATTGAAGAAACTAAATTATATAGTAGGTTTCATGTGATATAAGATGAATATAATGTGCGCTGGATGCAAATATTATTAGAAAAATAGGTCACTGATTAATAATTATATAAATAACACCTCATACCCTAAACCCTAAACTATATACCCTCTATATACCATATATCATGTAAGGCTATAACCCTCCATAGACCCTATACCATGTAAGGCTATACCCTCTATATACCCTATAAGGCTATACTCTCTATATACCCTATACCGTATATTATTAAATTTACTCAACCCTACCTTCTTAACCATGAACCATCAACAATAAATCACTCCCTAAACCCTAAATTATATTAAACTTATATACTTACAAACTTATATAAAATTATAAACTTAAATACTCCATAGTGATATTTAGTTTATAAACTTATATAAAATTACTAAAC
>QANW01002094.1:454581-467875 GCA_003254865.1 Dryas drummondii | reverse complement strand
TTTTTTTTTTGGTGCCACTTAATACCCATTTCTTAGCATCCAAATTTTTAAAAACTTCTCATTTATAAAGCATGAGTATTAATCCAGATTTTTTATTATTTGTTTGTGGAAGAGAGTGCACACTCCACACAGGAACACATGCAATTTTGACTTGGAGATGATCAATATATGAAATTAAAGAAAAGAAGTTTAATTAAACAATTTAAACTAGCTAGCTATGTCATGGCCGAAAAAACAAAAACTAGCTAGCTAGGTGTGGTGAGTAATCTTAGGCATGAATTATGAGCCTGACATTTGATCACCAGCAAGGCAACATGAAAATGACACGTACGACTTGAAAGTGACTAGCTAGCTTAGCTAAGATGCAGACACATGAGTTTGTGGTTGTGTATGGTCCAGATACAAGCCCTCTTTTACTGTTCTTCAATCTTGCAATTATTCAAAGTCCTCACAAGTGTGTACCCGAGCTCACTCACCTTCAGCCTTCAGACCCGAGCTCTCTCTCTCTCTCCCTTTCCTCACCTCGCCTCCTCCTCACCAATCGAACTGCCACTGTCCAGCGGCGATGGTAGGCGAGACCACCGGCCATCTCTTCCTCTTTCTTTCCTCTCTCGACCCCAACCTAACCTAGGCAGAGTCGAAGGTCTACTCATGCGATCTCCTAATCCCAGCGGCTTCGCGGCCCAACTCCGAGCTTAATGGGTTCCTCTCTTCGAGCTGAGTTGATCCATGGCCTCCCTTTGCCACGAAAACCACGCAAGGTGGAGTTTTGAAGCTGGAAAACCCGCGACCTTCTCTGTCAGATTCCGGAAGTTTTAGCGGCGGGTTGGGTTCGAAATTTCGCCGAAAGTTTACAAAAATTCACGTGTGGCAGCTTCGAAATTTCGGCCGAAATTTAAGCGAAATTTCGAAAATTTTGCCGAAAAATTATCGAAAATTAATGGGTATGTTAAACAATTTCGGTACTCTCCAAAAACGAAAATTTCAAATTTCGCCTTTTCGAAATTTCATTCCTTGATTGTAACATATATAAATTAATACACATACTAAAGTCAACTGGCCATTAACTATTTCGTCTGCAATTACTTCTTTAATATAATCTTTTTAATTAGTAAGCTTTCTTATCATGGCAATTTTAAGACAATGACAACAAATATTCTTTTACAATTAATATATATCTCATGCCTCTTTATAGTATTAATTAGATCCTTTTCACTTATGTGACATAATGAAGTTCATCAATTAAATTAATTGCATTTTACATTATAATCTCGATCTCCCATTGTTTATATACTACTAGCACATTGTATACTAGCTTGAAATTGTTAGTAGTTTCTACTTTCTAGCTAGCTATTAGGACATATATATATTTTTTTAATTTTATTTTATTTCAATTTTTTTTAATTTAAGAGATTAGTTATTTATGGATTTACCTCTATTAAATATAAGTTTTTTTTACCTGAAATTTTAATTAACTATGGGCAATTTATGAAATTTTGAACATTTCACCTCGCAGAGGTATTTGCTTTTTGCTAGTAAATATGACGTACAAGTTTAATTTCATTTTTTCAATATATATTTGCATTTACTCTTACACGGTTACACCCAATATCCAAGTTCGAATCCTCCCCCACTATTGCTTGATAAAAAGATGTTAAAAATAGAAAAATAGAGAATCCAAATATTTTTTGATACATGTTTATATTTTATAAATTGAGAGAAAAATAAAGTTAGTTTCAAAGACATACCCGAATAGTGGTCCAAAATCTAAGCCTCGACCCAATACCCATATGGCAGGCTCTCCTCTTTCCTATATTTAACCTAATTAAAATTCTTTCTAAAATTTGACAAGCTCAGCCTAATTCGCACCAAATCTTGTATTTTGGGGCTAAGTCGGGCTGGATTGATCCATACATACATTTGCAACAAATTCTATATAGACTGCTACTATTCTTACTCCTATGTCCTATTTTCTCACCTACCACTTTATAAAAATATTAATCATTCTTTTAATTTTTGTGAAATGACCTCTAAAGACAAAAAGATACTCTACTCACCCACTTCTCTACACCCACCTAAACTCATGTAATTTTTTCTACATATTCCACACTTTAATATACAAAGAAAACCACTTTGGATTTATGAACAATATTTTTTTATTTCTTTTGCAGATATTTATTCACAATCTGACTCTATGATAATGTTTCTAATATGTGATTTTGTCTCGATCATTCATATTCCCAAATCCCTCTTGTTTTTTTAATTGTTTTGTTTGATTTCTTCTATTATTCACAATCTCACCCTAACATAAAAGTTCTTGGCATGGACACATTACAAAGTTACAATTTATGGGTTGATTTAACCTTGCCCCCTCTTCTCTCACTCTCTTCCTATTTGATCTAGGAGTATGTATGAGGTTTTTTCAAAATTTGGTGGGTGAATAGAGTTTAGAGTTTATAGAAGAAAGAAAATATAAAGAAATAAATTGGGTAGAAAGAATGTTTATTAGTAAGGATATTTTAGAGACATTGGGGGTGGAAAAGAAGATTATTATTTCTTAAAATTTTAAAGGGGGTGGATTTATATGATTGGTGAAAAAATAGGACACGGTGAGAATAGTAGCACTCTTCTATATAATGTGCCAAATTGCTGAAAAAATTTTACTAGCCAAGTCAGTTGTAGCACCATGTCATGGTTGTTCCTAAGAGTGGGCATTTTAACCGCGGACCACCAAAACCGGCCGAACCGCACCGTCAAAAAATTGCAAAAAACCGTGTTGACAAAAAAAAGTCAACACCGTCAAAAAAACTGAACCTCACCGCTTCTCTCCGGTTTCGGTTTCGGTTCTACACTTTATTTAACCGCACCGAACCGAACCGCATCATATACTTGCAAAAAATATATAAATTTTTATTTTTATACACATATACATTTTATATATATTTATACCATTTTTATATACTTTTTATACACTTTTTGTACACATTTTTATACACTTTAGACCCTAAACCTTAAACCCTAATAAAATATTAAAATTAATATTAACCTAGCTATATTTTAGGGTTTAGACCCTAATAAATATTTTATATAACCCTATGACCTATTTTCTAGATATATAATATAATAATAAATTAATAATGTTTTAGTATATAATTTTAGTTATACCCATTACCCTATATAATAAAATTAGTATATTCTTTATATTCTATATAAAAAAATAGTATATTATTTATAGTTTATACTCTATATACTAAAATTTTTAATTGTTTATAGTTCTAGGGTATAATATATAGTTATATACTATATAAGTGTATAGGGTATATGCCATATAAGGTAATAAGGTATATGATTTAAAATTTATGGTATAAGGTTTAAGATATTAGGGTTTATAATATAAGTATTTAAAACTTATGGTATAAGGTTTGGTTGCAACTCATCTCTCATCTCTAAACCTTAAACCATAAAGTTTAAAATTTTATATATTCTATATACTCTATATAGTCTAGTTACAGAAACTAATTTGGCCAACCAAATCCCAAAGTCTCAAACCCCAAAACAAACTCAATTGCTCAAAGCCTCAAACTCCAAAACATATGTTTTATATAAATTATATAAATAATAGCTTATTAGGCCAAGAACCGTGGTGTAGAACCGCACCGCACCGCATCTTGAATGGTTTAGTTTTTTTATTTCTTTCACGGTTTTAGACACCGAACCGCACCGTATATTAATGTCTAGCGCGGCGCACAGTTTCGAGAGAAAAGTGAGTCGAACCGCACCACGCCCACCTAGTACTACTTGTTCCCAACAAATTAAAATATTATTTTTCCACAGACAATAGCTCATATCATATCGTATTGAAAAAAAAAAAAAAAAACCCAAAAAAGGAGCTCATTTAATGAAAGGAAACTAACACGGTAACACCTAATAAGGAAAAGAGAAAAACAGTGAGAGAATATACCATTTCCCTTCTGAGTTCTTGCTTGTACGGTTGTACCCAAGCTCATTGAGACGCTTTTCTCCAGAATCCATTTCCAAAACATGTTCCTGTTGAGCCATTTGTACAATCAACTCTTAAGTTGGATGGTAAAAAGTATAAGCGTGGTGGTTTTGAATTAGTCTTGAAACTCAAATCAATGAACGACTGCATTAATTGATCACCAATAAAACAGTGGAATTTTTAATCATAATAAGCAAGTGGAAGACCAAGATCCTAGTATGGTGGGCTGTTGTACTAATCAGTAATCACATGCTTGGGATAAGATAAAAATTTCACCAGTTTCAAAAAAGTTTTTCTATTTTTTGAAATATTAAATCAGCTTGAAATACTACTCTTACACTCACCACCACCAAATTAATATGAGTTCATTATAAATGTCGACATGTCTTCTGACACATTATTTGGTAAGCAACAAAGACCCTGCATGAACCAGTCTACTGCACTTGGTCTAATGTCTAATGTTATGCATGCCTTGCATTGAGCTGACAAATAGTACTACCAGCTTGACAGGAAAACGTTTTACTAAACTTTAGTTGTTTTTGTTTATAGAGAAAAAGAGTCTATTACTAAACTTTAGTTGTTTTTGTTTATAGGAAAACGTTTTACTAAACTTTAANTTTTTTTTTTAATTTTTTTAGTTTTAATATTTTTTAAATTAGAAATAGAATTAAAATTTTATTTAATATAAAAAGATCATTTTATTCTTTTTTTTTTTAACAAAATTTATAATAGAATTGAACAAATAGAAAATTAGAATTAAATATCAAATATCAATAATTTTTTGATATAACATGAAAACTATATAATATATAAAATTAGAATTAAATACCAAATTTCAATAATTTTTTGGTATATCATGAAAACTATATAATATTTTAATTAAACTACCAAATTTAAATATAGCTTTTTGGATAAGGTTACGAATATATTGACCTTTTGATTTGAGCTTTTTCTATTTGATATTTTTATCATTTAGCCCGCCTATATATGATGGGTGTTAGTTAAAATTTATAAAGTTTTAATAAAATTGCCCTTGAGGCTTTTATATTATCTTGAAAATTTGCTAATTTAGTCTCAACTTCACATTTAGTTGTGACTGTACGACACTCACAACTTCAAATTTAGTTGTGACTGAACGACAATTACAGTTAAATTGTGACTTAATTGAAATTTTTTAGAGAAATTATACTACAATATAGTATAAATAGGTCAAAATAATATTTTAACTCAAAATAATATATAGTATAGTGGTGTGAGTTGTTTATTTCAATTTACCAAGACAGTCACAGTTAAGTTGTGACTGGATTGATTTTTTTTTTAATACAATATAGTATAAATTAATATAATATTTGTGATGTAATATTATTTTTATTTTTTTTATTATAGTGGAATGTGATGTAATATTTGTAAATTCTAATACCTTTTACTTTTTTATTTTGTTTGACTTTTCGATCAATTAGTATTTAATCTAAAATACTATTTAATTTTGGTACATAAATTAAAAAATTATTGAAATTTAGTAGTTAAAATCAATAGACTTTTGAAGAAATGGACTACGTAGGTCGTAAAAAAAAAATTGAACCAATTTGATACAAAAAACAAATCGTGGACTAACTTAAAAAAAATGTGAAAGTAAGGAAACCAACGGTGCATTTAACTCTATAAAATAATTATCGGCTCACGTCTACAATTTCAAGTTTTCTAGAATAATGTTGAATTAACAAATCCTAATATGATATTAGTGCGGAAGTCTATATTCGAATCATTTCTACTGATACCTTTGTAATCTGGAATTGTATCATGCAGAAGGCCTTCTGTATTTTATATACGTACTACACCAGTAGGAAATTAATCTTATATAATATCTTTCGTCAAAGCAATATATAATATAAGCAACAATTATCAATGTATCATCCTATTGCAAGCATGATTAGCACTATTTCAACTCACCAATAAGAATTTGAAAAGAGACATGACATATGTAACTTCTTTCTTCCTGTTAATATGTAACATTGCAAGAAACTGATACAGGTCTGAGAGTCAGAGGATATCAGAATGACTCATCACCAGGCTTTGGAAATGGATTCTGGAGAAAAGCGTCTCAATGAGCTTGGATACAAGCAAGAACTCAGAAGGGAAATGGTAATCTCTCACTGTTTTTCTTTTTCTAGCTATAGCAAGGTGTTTGCTTCATTAATTTTATACAACTTTCTTGCAACCTTGTTGAGAACTCTGTTATTTCCAATTTGGATTTGGATTTGTGAAGAATTTACGAGTATCAAAATCTAATCTTTTTCACTTGGGTTTTCTACAGAGTCTGTTTAAGACACTTGCAATAACATTTTCATGCATGTCAGTGTTCACTGGTACACCTCTCTATGGCCAAAGCTTGCGTTATGCAGGTCCTGCAACCTTAATATGGGGGTGGATAGTTGTCACATTCTTCACATGGTTTGTGGGAGTCGCCATGGCTGAGATATGCTCGTCTTTCCCAGTATGCATTTCTGCATTCTTTGCTTTTCCTTCAAACTAATTGTCAACAATATTTAAGATGACTTTGGTTGCTTTAAACATTGACCAGACCACAGGTTCTCTTTATTTCTGGGCTGCCCATTTGGCTGGACCCAGGTGGGGGCCATTTGCTTCATGGTTCTGTGCTTGGCTTGAGACCATCGGTGTGGTAACTGCAATAGGTGCTCAGGTATAGCCACTTGCATCAAATTTCAGATGATTAATAATGAACTAATGATGATGATGATGATGCACAATCAAAGAAAACAATATAATGCAGTGCTACCGACTTTTTTCTTCTATATATGATTTTGTTTTCCCCTTTAGGCATATTCCGGATCACAAGCATTGCAGATGCTCATTCTTGTAGCCACTGGGACAAACAAGGGTGGAGGCTATTTTGCATCAAGGAGTGTATTTGTGTGCATGTACATGGGCCTAACCATCATATGGGCAGCACTGAACACATTTGCATTAAAAGTGATAGCATATCTCAACATAATATCCATATGGTGGCAGGTCTGCTCTTCAACACTTCATAGTTCGTTAAATGTGGATCAGATCTCTTAAGTAGGCTTATTAAGACTGATTACTGACCTCTCACTCAAGTATACAGGTAATTGGGGGTCTGCTTGTGATTGTAATGCTTCCTCTGGTGGCACAGCAGACACAACCAGCTTCTCATGTCTTCACTCATTTTGAAACATCTCCTGGGTCAACTGGAATTTCTAGCATACCCTATGCAGTTATTTTATCAGTGCTTCTGAGCAACTACTGCCTGTACGGCTACGATGCTGCTGCTCACCTTACTGAGGAGACAAAAGGGGCAGATAGAACTGGTCCAATAGTTATTCTATCTAGCATTGGGATTATATCAGTATTTGGTTGGGCATATTACTTAGCTCTGACTTTCAGCATCCAGGTATGCTCTAGAGAAGTACCCTTTTGCTTTTTGATCAAGCTAAAGGAAATGACTCATTAGATCCTTATTAGAACTTGATTCTTAATTAATGCAGGACCTGGACTATTTATACAATGCAGACAATGAGACTGCTGGTGTACTTGTACCAGCACAGATAATATATGATGCCTTCTATGGGAGGTTTCATAATTCCACTGGAGCTGTGATTTTCCTGTTTATCATCTGGGGTTCTTTCTTCTTTTGTGGGCTATCTGTTACCACCACAGCTGCCCGAGTAGTAAGAAAAACTGAAACTCTTGACCCTCCCTTTCGCTCTATTTTTTCAAGCTAAAGATGTACTTTATTTGTTTACTTCTAGATTTATGCTGTATCAAGGGATAAATGCCTCCCATTTTCACCAATCTGGAGGAAAGTACACCCAAGAACCAAGGTGCCAACAAATGCTGTGTGGCTCTGCGCCGCCATTACTATGCTGCTTGGACTACCCATCTTGAAGCTTGACGTGGTATTCACAGCCATCCTTTCAGTCAGTACAATTGGGTGGGTGGGTGGTTACGCCGTACCAATCTTTGCTAGGCTGGTGATGGCTGAAGAGAACTTCAAACCAGGACCCTTTTATTTGGGTAGAGCAAGAAGGCCAGTTTGCTTGGTGGCCTTCCTGTGGATATGTTATACCTGTTCAGTCTTCCTATTGCCAACTACTTCCCCTTTTAGATGGAAAACTTTCAATTATGCACCAATAGCTGTCGCTCTTGTCTTGGCACTGGTAATGCTTTGGTGGGTTTTGGATGCAAGGAAATGGTTCAAAGGACCTGTAAGAAATATTGATGTACCAAATGGAAACCATTAGAATCCTCAGTCGCATTCGCATGCACCAAAAAGTATAAAAGAAAATGCTAATGTTCTTTTGAATATATGTTTTGACTATATTTATTTTGATCCTTAAAATGTCAATGTTCTTCATGATACATCCAATCTTCCGGGGAAGTTGGACAAAACCATTTTTGACAATTACATTGAAAATTTCTTCTCAGTTGATCAGCTGGGCGGCGTATCATTTCTGACGATCCTCACTTCTAAAAACAAGTTAGCCATGCATAAATATATTGTAACATATATAAATTAATACACATACTAAAGTCAACTGCCCATTAACTATTTCGTCTGCAATTACTTCTTTAATATAATCTTTTTAATTAGTAAGCTTTCTTATCATGGCAATTTTAAGACAATGACAACAAATATTCTTTTACAATATATATCTCATACCTCTTTATAGTATTAATTAGATCCTTTTCACTAATGTGACATAATGAAGTTCATCAATTAAATTAATTGCATTTTACATTATAATCTCGGTCTCCCATTGTTTATATGCTACTAGCACATTGTATACTAGCTTACTGAATTACAGAGTATAATAAAGTTCTATATAATAATGCATGCATCACTAGCCTCTCGGCGCAGGCGCTCTGCTCTTGCGAATTGAATTTTTTTTTTTTTTTTACCGCGCATATATTTCCATTTAGAATGAAATTGTTAGTAGTTTCTAGCTAGCTATTAGGACATGCTTTTTTTTGGTTATTTTATTTCAATTTTTTTAATTTAAGAGATTAGTTATTTATGGATTTACCTCTATTAAATATAAGTTTTTTTTACCTGAAATTTTAATTAACCATGGGCAATTTATGAAATTTTGAATATTTCATCTCGCAGAGGTATTTGCTTTTAGCTAGTAAATATGACGTACAAGTTTAATTTCATTTTTTCAATATATATTTGCATTTACTCTTACACCCAATATCCAAGTTCGAATCCTCCCCCACTATTGCTTGATAAAAAGATGTTTAAAAACAAGAAAAACAGAGAATCCAAATCTTTTTTGATACATGTTTATATTTTATAAATTGAGGGAAAAATAAAGTCAGTTTCAGAGACATACCCGAATAGTGGTCCAATGGTTTCCAAAGAGTACATAAATGGCTATGAGTACATAAATGCACAAAATAGCGTATAGGTGGGAAAGCAAGATGAACCATAGAGTGTCGGGGAGAGAGGAGAGAGAACATAGAGCGTATAGGTGGTCTCACTACCTGGTTTAGATTGCCGCCGGGCAGAGGTTGCATCGAAAGAGGTTGCAGCGAGAGAGGAGAGAGAACATAGAGTGTCGGGGAGAGAGGAGAGAGGAGAGGTGGGTGGTGTGGGTGGGTTGGGGGAGGGCTTTAGGGACTTTTCACAATGGGGCTTTAGGGTCTTTTCACTAATTAAGTGATAGGGAGTGCAAAAAAAAAAAAAAAAAGTTGCTATTTGCACACTATTTTTTTTTTTCTCCTATGCACCCCACACACTCACCTCAAATTCAAAACTTTTCAACACACACCTAACCCATTATCAAAATACTCTCATTTCATTACACACCCCATCCTTCTCTGTCAACACACACCTGCACAGACACTCCCATCATCTCTCACAAGCTCTCCCTTTCTCTATCAACACACACCCACCACCACCTTGCACCACACACCACCACCCCGCACCTCCTTCTTTCTCTCCTTTTCTCTGAATGGCGCACAACCACCACCACCACCTTTTTCTTCCCCCTACTCGAGCCAAAATAGCCNAAAAATGTGTGCAAATAGTAGATCTAAAAAAAAAAAGTGCAAATAGCAGCCCTCAATTTTGAAGGGGGTGGAATTATATGATTGGTAAAAAAATAGGACATGGAGGTGGAAATAGTAGCACTATTCTATATAATGTGCCAAATTGCTGAAAAACTTTTACTAGCCAAGTCATTTGTAGCACCATGTCATAGTTGTTCCAAACAAATTAAAATATTCTTTTCCACAGACAATAGCTCATATCGTATTGAAAAGAGTTAAAAAAAAAAAAACACCAAAAAACGAGCTCATTTAATGAAAGGAAAATTGTAAAAGGACTCCTGCTTTTTAAACTCCACATGCTCACTATTATTTACTTTTCTAAAAGACTAAAACCTCTCATATGGGGTTTAGAAAGTAAACAATAAGGTTCTTTTAGATTTCCCTTATTAAATGAAGTGATTGAAGTCTGAACTTGTACAATTTAAAGAAAACAAACCAATGATTTATTGAAAATAAACCCCAAAAGCATCAACCATACTAAAAACAATTTGCTTTTGTAACTTCTGGACTTAAAACATTTTATAGGAGGTCTATCATTTTATTGGGCCCTAGGCAGGTGTACAGCCCACACTGTCTTGGGCTGGCCCTGAATTATTCGCCAGCCATTTTAGCCAACAGCAGGTCATGACTATGTTACATATATACACTTGGCTCAAGGAGGTGACATATGTTACATATATACACTTAGCTAACAGTCTGTCTATATTTCAGTATCTAATATGACTAAGTATAACCTTTGTTGTAAAAGTATGTAGAAATTAGGGTTTCTGGAAAAGAGGAGGCAGAGAGAATATGATCAGTCTTTTTCATTCATGTTATAAATATCTTTATATAGAAGTAGGGTTTACTAGGTTTTGTATATTTACTAGTATGCCCCTACAACTAATTACAGGAATAGCCACATATAACAATATATTTACAACACTCCCCTTGGATATTCCATGTCATTAGTGTTGTCTCTGCTATGCGCTTCTAAGTTGCCTCGTTAAAACCTTGCCAAGTAATAAAAACCCTGTGGGAACAAAAACAACCTTGGTCGAAGGAAAAAGAGTGCAACGCGCGTGAGTGTGGAGTAGTCACATCAGAACCTCAAAAGTAGGTGAAGTCATATCTTCTGGATCATGAGCAGATAGTATGTCTATGGGAGTGAGGTACATTAGAGTTGCTACACCAAAACCTTGCCTGGTAAACCCAATGGGAAAAACCCGTGGTCGAAGGGAAAAAGATGAGCAAATGCATATATATCAGATCAACACATCTTCAGGATGTAGTATGAGTAGGGTGACCATGCCAAGATGTGCCTCATTAAAACCTTGCCAGGTAACAAAACCCAGTGGGAGAAAATAACCCTGGACGAAGGACAAAAGAGTACACGATGGTCAAGCGAGTATGCTTCGGGATACTCCCCCTGATGTCGACTCCCCCTGAAGACTACATACTAGGTAAATCAGCCAATCTACGCAAACCAATACCTCGAACATGCATCAAGAACGTGGACTTTGGCAGTGACTTGGTGAAGAGGTCTGCATGGTTGTCTTGAGATCGGATCTGCTTGACTTCAATCATCTGATGCTCTTGTTGCTGTTGATTGAAGAAGAACTTCGGTGCAATATGCTTGGTGTTGTCTCCTTTGATGAAACCCGTCTTCATCTGCTCGATGCAAGCGGCATTATCCTCATAGATAATCGTTGGTTCATCAGTGGTGGAATTCAGCCCACAAGTACTTCGAACATGTTTGGAAACCGCTCTTAGCCATATACATTCACGAACTGCTTCGTGAAGGGCTAGAATCTCAGCATGATTCGAAAAGGTAGCAACAAAGGTCTGTTTCGTAGACCTCCATGATATTGTTGTATTCTCAATGGTAAAGACATAACCAGTTTGAGAACGCGCCTTATGCGGGTTTGATAGATACCCTGCGTTAGCATATCCAAAAGGCGGGCATCATTCCGAGGATCGAGGGGGTTCGATTCATTCCTTGATGCGTAGCTAGGGATAGAATAAGCCCATATCCGTCGTACCTCTTAGGTGGCGGAAAATGTCTTTTATGCCATTTCAGTGGCGGCGTGTTGGCGCAGAGCTACATCTAGCTAACAAGTTCACAGCGAATGAGATGTCTGGTCTAGTACATTGAGACAAGTACAATAATGCGCCTATTGCACTTAGGTATGGGACTTCTGGTGCCAATATCTCTTCGTTATCATCTACGGAATGAAACGGATGATTCTTAGGATCTAGACAACGGACGATCATAGGCGTGCTAGAAGGCTTCGCTTTATCCTCATTAAAGCGCCTTAACATCTTCTGGATGTAATTCGATTGATGGACCAAAATTCCATCTGCACGGTGCTCGAGCTCCAGGCCGAGACAGAAGTTCGTTCTCCCAAGATCTTTCATCTCGAATTCCAGCTTCAGGTGTTTAGTTGTTTCCTTGATCTCTTCAGGAGTACCAATTAGATTCATGTCATCGACATAAACAACTACAATAGCAAAGCCGGAACTTGTTCTTAATAAACACGCAAGGGCATAGAACATTATTCACATATCCCATCCCGATCAAATACTCACTTAGACGGTTATACCACCTCCGTCCGGATTGTTTCAATCCATAAAGTGAACGCCTCAAACTAATGGAGAGCGTGTTCTGTGGTCTGAAACTATTTGCATCGGGTGTCTTAAATCCTTCGGGAACTTTCATATATATCTCTGTATCAAGATCCCCATAAAGATAAGCAGTGACCACATCCATAAGCTGCATATTCAGTTTTTCGGAAACTACCAAACTGATAAGGTAGTGGAACGTTATGACGTCCATTACGGGGGAATACTCTTCCTCGTAATCAATCCCAGGGCGTTGAGAAAATCCTTGCGCCACTAGACGAGCCTTGTATCTCACAATCTCGCTTTTCTCATTACGCTTCCTTACAAATACCCATTTAAATTCTACAGGTTTAACATGGGGAAGGTGTAGGAACGACAGGCCCAAACACCTTTCTCTTTGTCAAGGAATCTAATTCGACCTGGATTGCTTCTTTCCATTTTGGCCAGTCGTCTCGACGTTGACATTCATCAACGGAGTGAGGTTCGATGTCATCGCTAGTTATGATTTCGGTAGCTACCGCGAATACAAATATATCATCGATGATAATCTCGTTTCGATTCCAGAGCTCACTTAAGCATGCATAATTTATAGAGATCTCT
>QANW01002094.1:368022-452450 GCA_003254865.1 Dryas drummondii | reverse complement strand
TATATATATTAAACGGTTTGCATACTAACAATAAACTATCAGCAGCACAGTGGTTAAGGTGCACTCTTGGTACCCAAGAGGTCTTGTTCAAACCCCANGTGCAAAAATTTAAACAAGTAAAATATTCATATACCTAAGTAGAACAGAAAAATATCACAAAATTATTTGAATAAATGTTTCTGACATTTAGAGTATATATATTAAACGGTTTGCATACTAACAATAAACTATCAGCAGCACAGTGGTTAAGGTGCACTCTTGGTACCCAAGAGGTCTTGGGTTCAAACCCCAGGCATGACAAGAATTAACATCTCCTTTTTACAAAGTTTCAGGAGGCTCGCCATGTGTCAACGTGGGAGTGGCAGCGACGTGGCGCTGACGTGGCAACGGCTTGGCTGCCTGCGTGGCGGACATGTGGCAGCTGACGTGGCGGGCCTGGGCTGCCTGCGTGGCGTCCACGTGGCAGCGGCTGCAAGGTGGGCCTGCTGGGCTGCCAGCATGGCGGTGACGTGGCACCTGCGTGGCGGGCCTACTGGGCTGCCAGAATGGGAGTGATGTGGCGCCTGCGTGGCGGGCCTACTGGGCTGCCAGCGTGGGAGGCCTGCTGGGCCTGCGAGGCTGCTGGGCCTGCGAGGCTGCTGGGCTGCACGGGCCTGCTGGGCTGGGCCGCGCTGCACTGCACTGCTGGGAGGCCTTGGCAGCAAGGCGCGAGGCACTGCTGCTGCAGGCAGCGCGCGTGGGTGTGGGGGCTGCGAGGTGCAAGGCTGCAGCGGGGCGAGGCGCGCGAGGGGGGTTGCTGCTGCAAGCAGCGATGCGTGACTGCTGCTGGCAGCGCAAGGCAGCGGGGCTGCTGCTCGGGGTGGTTTTTCGATCACCCAAAAACTCTTCCTCTTTTTATTATTATTTAATCATTCAATTCAAGGAAGCATGTATAAAAATATATAAACCCAAATAAATCAATCTCATAAATTTAGGGTTCATGCTTCATGGAGGATTTTTCAATCAATCAAAGGTTTTAAAACATAAACATAAAATTGTTTTATAAAACCTACTTGGTTGAAGAACAAATTGAAGGATGATCCTCTTTCGTTTATCGATCCACAATCCACAATCCAAAGAGCTTCTCGTGCTTGATTGATTGAAGAACGGATTGAATGATGATCCTCTTTTGTTTGGCGATCCACAATCCAAAGAGCTTTTCGTGCTGATAACGTGTTGTAAAAGTATGTAGAAATTAGGGTTTGTGGAAAAGAGGAGGCAGAGAGAATATGATCAGTCTTTTTCATTCATGTTATAAATATCCTTATATAGAAGTAGGGTTTACTAGGTTTTGTATATTTACTAGTATGCCCCTGCAACTAATTACAGGAATAGCCACATATAACAATATATTTACAACAACCTTTTCTTTTTTACTTTTTGGTTAGTGTGACTGAGGATATATTCTGTCAGTTTCCATTTTGCACATCAATGTTTCTTACAGGTCCTTTGAACCATTTCAATATTTCATTGCATCCAAAACCCACCAAAGCATTATCAGTGCCAAAACAACACTGAGAGCTACTGGTGCATAATTGAAAGTTTGCCATCTAAGAGGGCAGAGAGTAGGCAATAGGAAGGCTGAACAGGCATAGCATATCCACAGGAAGGCCACCAAGCAAACTGGCCTTCTTGCTCTGCCCAAATAAAAGGGTCCTGGTTTGAAGTTCTCTTCAGCCATCACCAGCCTAGCAAAGATTGGCACTGCATAACCACCCACCCACCCTATTGTACTAATAGAAATGATGGCTGTGAATACTACATCAAGCTTCAAGATGGGTAATCCAAGCAACATACCAATGGCTGCGCAAAGCCACTCTGCATTTGTGGAACCTTGCTCCTTGGGTGTACTTTCCTCCAGATTGGTGAAAATGGGATACCTTTATCTCTTGATAGTGCATAAACCTATGAGCAAAACAAATAAAGTTAACTTTTAGCTGTAGAAAACCGAGAGAGAAAGGGAGGGAGAGATGGATATTCAAATTTTTTTTTTACCACTATCATAGAAGGATACAAGATCCAACAGTACTTGGCATGTTCATATAAGAATACTGAATATCATGGGGTTTGTATTGAGCACGTGTTTAAGGTTTAGAGTTTCGGTTTTTCTTACTACTCGGGCAGCAGTGGTGATAACAGACAGCCCACAAAAGAAGTAGGAGCCCCAGATGATACACAGGAAAACCACAGCTCCAGTGGAATTATGAAACCTCCCATAGAAGGCATCATATATTATCTGTGCTGGCATCATATATTGTCTGCATTGTATAAATAGTCCAGATCCTACATTCAGAATTAAGTTTTAATAAAGATGAGAATTATGTTCTAATAAACATCTAATTAGTTATTGCATTTAACTTGATCAACAAACAAAAGGGTACTTCTCTGGAGGATATACCTGGATGCTGAATGTGAGAGCTAAGTAATAAGCCCAACCAAATACTGATATAATCCCAAGACTAGATAGAATGGCTATAGGACCAGTTCTATCTGCCCCTTTTGTCTCCTCTGTAAGATGAGCTGCAGCGTCATAGCCGTATAGAGAGTAGATGCTCAGAAGCACCGATAAAATCACTGTATAAGGTGTGCTAGATACTCCAGTTGACTCAGGAGATGTTTCAAAATGAGTGAAGACATAAGAAGCTGGTTGTGTTGGCTGTGCTACCAGAGGAAGCATTACAATCACAACCAAACCACCAATTACCTGTATACTTGTGTAAGATGTCAGTATTAACTAAAAAGCCTACTTAATAGATTTGATCTATGTGTTGTAAATGCATTAAAGCACAACACAAAATGGGGGAAAATAGCTCACTACCAAAAGAGTATTACACATTTTAATGAAGGATGAAGCAGAGAACATACTTAATTATGTATATCTTACAATGAAAAGTAGCCAAAAACAGAAGAGTTGAAGAGCAGACCTGCCACCATATAGAAATAATGTTGAGAAATGCTATCACTTGTAGTGCAAATGTGTTTTGTACTGCCCATATGATGATTAGACCCATATACATGCACAAGAACACACCCTTTGATGCATAATAGCCTCCACCCTTGTTTGTGCCAGTGGCTAAAAGAATGATCATCTGCAATGCTTGTGATCCAGAATATGCCTTATAAAGGGGCAAAAGAAAATCATAAAAGAAGTCAAATTAGTAGCATTGCATGGTATTCTCTTGGGAGTGCATCATCATCATCAACAAAGTCCTGAATGGGGAAGTCGTACCACGTCTATGGTACCACCACTACGTGTTCTAATTGCTTTTAAAAAACTGTAAACTTTACTTAAAACAAGCAAACATGTTAGTATATCATTGGTGGTTGCACCATAAACGAGGCAGGACCGTCCCACACTCCCACCAAAGAATATCTCTTTAGTTCATTACTGATCATCTGAAATTCATTGCTGCAGTAACATTGCAGAAAGTCACTTAAAAAAATATGGTAAACAGGATGTGGGTGTATACCTGAGCACCTATTGCAGATATTACACCGATGGTCTCGAGCCAAGCACAGCACCATGAAGCAAATGGACCCCACCTGGGTCCAGCCAAATGGGCAGCCCAGAAATAAAGAGAACCAGTGGTCTGGTGTCAATGTTTTAAGCAACCAAGGTTATCTTAGATATTGCTGACAAAGTCCATATATAGGAGAAGAAATTAAGGAAAAGCAAAGAATGCTGTGCTGCAATGCATACCGGGAAAGAGGAGCATATCTCAGCCATGGCAATTGCAACAAACCATGTGAAGAATGTGACAACTACCCACCCCCATATTAAGGTTGCAGGACCTGCATAACGCAAGCTTTGGCCATACAAAGGGGTACCACTGAACACTGATATGCACGAAAAAGTTATTGCCAGTGTCTTGAACAGCGTCTGTAGAAAATGAAAACTCAAGTGCAAAAAATTATTGTGATTCAACTTAATACTTCAACGAACTTCGACATGTTATCAAAGAGAGCATGCAATTCACTAGTTAGGTAAACAGCCACACGTGCTCCCATGCCTTTTTGTTTTGGGTTGGATGCTTTAACTTTGATGTCTCTTTATAGAAAATCCAAATCCAAATTGGAAATAACAGAACTCTTAACACGGTTGCAACTTGCAAGAAAGTAGTATGAAATTAATGAAACTAACACCTATTAAGGAAAAGAGAAAAACAGTGGGAGAATACCATTTCCCTTCAGAGTTCTTGCTTGTACCCAAGCTCCATTGAGACGCTTTTCTCCAGAATCCATTTCCAAAACATGTTCATGTTGATCCATTTGTACAATCAATTCTTAAGTTACATGATAAAAAGTATAAGCGTGGTGGTTTTGAATTAGTCTTGAAACTCAAATCAATGAACGACTGCATTAATTGATCACCAATAAAACAATGGAAATATTAATCATACTAAGCAAGTGGAAGACCAAGATCCTAGTATGGTGGACTGTTGTACTAATCAGTAACCACATGGTTGGGATAAGATTCTTTTCAAGATAATGACAATTATGCTTTTATACTTCATTAAATAAAAATTTCACCAATTTCAAGGAAGTTTCTATCTCTTGGAATGCTAAGTCAGCCCATATCTCTCTTATATTGAAGTTTTTCTCGATCCTGATGGTTGTGGCTTATTTATTGATTTGACTAAAGAAAGCGTGTCAACAAATAGTACTACTCTTACACTCACCACCAAATTAATGCGATAGCATTTCATTTATTCAAATATGAGTTCATTATAAATGTCTGACATGTCTTCAAATAGAGAAAGAGTACTAATTTTATTAAAATATAAATGTTGTAAATATATTGTTATATGTGGCTATTCCTGTAATTAGTTGTAGGGGCATACTAGTAAATATACAAAACCTAGTAAACCCTACTTCTATATAAGGATATTTATAACATGAATGAAATAGACTGATCATATTCTCTCTGCCTCCTCTTTTCCACAAACCCTAATTTCTACATACTTTTACAACACGTTATCAGCACGAAAAGCTCTTTGGATTGTGGATCGCTAAACGAAAGAGGATCATCATTCAATCCGTTCTTCAACCAAGTAGGTTTTATAAAATAATTTTATGTTCATGGTTATTTAACCTTGATTGATTGAAAAAACTCCATGAAGCATGAACCCTAAATATATTTGATTTATTTATTTGAGATTATATATTTTATACATGCTTTCTTGGATTGAATGATTAAAATAAAAAGAGGAATAATTTTTGGGTGATCGGAAAACCACCCAGCGCTGCCAGCAGAAGCAGCCTTCGCGCGCGCAGCAGTGCCTCGCTGCCATGCTGCCAGCAGCAGCGCCATCTTGCAGCAGCCCCCGCGCGCACCTTGCAGCAGCCCCCTCGCGTAGTCTTGCTGCCTTTCGCTGCCCGTAGCAGCCCTCTTTGTTGCCAGCAGCAGCAGCCGCGCCTCGCGCCCTTGCTGCCAGCAGCAGCGCAACCTTCGCGCGCAGCCTTGCTGTCTTTCGCGCAGCCTGCAGCAGCCTTTCTCGCAGCAGCAGCCTTGCTGCCCTCGCTGCCAGCACTCCTTGTGCACGCAGCAACCTTGCTGCCCTCGCTGCCAGCACCCCTCGCGCACGCAGCAACCTTGCTGCCTTGTGCCTCACAGCAGGCCTTGCTGCCAGCAGCCCAGCAGGCCCAAGGCCCACCTCGCAGCCGCTGCCACGTGGACGCCACGCGAGCTGCCACGCAGGCAGCCCAGGCCCGCCACGTTAGCTGCCACGTGTCTGCCACGCAGGCAGCCAAGCCGCTGCCACGTCATCGCCATGCAGGTGCCACGTCATTGACACGTCAATGCCACGTCGCTGCCACTCCCACGCTGACACATGGCGAGCCTCCTGAAACTTTGTAAAAAGGAGATGTTAATTCTTATCATGCCTGGGGTTTGAACCCAGGACCTCTTGGGTACCAAGAGTGCACCTTAACCACTGTGCTGCTGATAGTTTATTGTTAATATGCAAACCGTTTAATATATATACCTTAAATGTTAGAAACTTTTATTCAAATAATTTTGTGATATTTTTCTGTTCTACTTGAGTATATGAATATTTTACTTGTTTAAATTTTTGCACTAAAATATATGTGTAGAAATTGCAGGTAATTAATGAACCAGTAGTTCATACATAAATATTGAACCTGTAGCTTCAATAATGCCGTATAAGGAACCTGAAGTTTCCTTCATAAATTCACCATACATGATAAAACCAGTAGATTTTACATGTCTATACCATGTTATAGAACTTGAAGTTCTTATTTATTGTTTATGGATATTATTGCCCGAAGCACTAATCATGATTATTTGTTCCTTTCAACCAAAGAATGTCAAATCTCAACAAGCTTGATTTCGTCGCTTTGGAAGTTTCCGGAAGAAACTATCTAAAGTGGACTCAAGATGTTAAGCTTCATTTGACTGCCAAGAAGATGAGGTCGACAATCAATGCAGACAATGTTGTTGCAGAGTCCCTTAAGGCAAGTGCCATGATCTTCATTAGGAAGCATATGGAAGAAGCACTTCAAGTTGAGTACCTCGCTGAAGAGGATCCACGAGCTCTTTGGGTTGCTCTGGAAGAGCGGTTTGACCATCAAAAGACCATTTTCTTGCCTGAAGCAAGACATGATTGGCAGAACATTCGTTTCCAGGATTTCAAATCCGTGAATGAGTATAATTCGGAGATCTGCCGGATCCGGTCGCTCCTCAAATTTTGTGGGGAGGAGCTCACCGAAGCTGACCTATTGGAGAAGACTTTCTCTACCTTCCCTGCCTCCTGTTTGGTCCTGCAGCAACAATACAGGGAGAGGAATTTTACCAAGTTCTCGGCATTGATCACCACTCTGTTGCTCGCTGAAAAGAACAACAACTTATTAATGAGAAATGATCAAGCCCGACCTGTCGGTACTAAAGCAGCACCATTGCCTGAAGCAAACGCTGTTGCTTATCGCGATTCAAACCGCGAAAGAGGATACCGAGGTCATGGAAAGGGCACAAAGTCTGACCGCCCGAGATATGGAAGGAAAGGTTCTCAGAGGAATGGCCTGTATGACCGAGGCCAACGTGGCCATGGCCCACGTGGTAGGAACCACGGTCCCTCGGCCCTAAGAACTCGAAATGAGAGGAACACTGGTCCGGCCCGTCGCCACCAGAATCAGAATCAGAATGATCTCTGTTACCAATGTGGAGGAACTGATCACTGGTCCCGCACCTGCCGTGCATCAGCGCAAGCTGTAAATGAGTATCACGCCAGTCGCGGAACTCGAGAGACCAATTTCGTTGAGGGATCATTTCCTATGGATACCACCTTAGAGGTCACTGATTTCCAGGCTGAATCTGGACACTTCGAGAATTAGAAACTCGATGACATGGATATGATCGGCGCTTGTGCCGTATTTATTTTCTGAATAATGTTTTTCTTATTCGGATTATTTTGGTGATTTATGATTTGGATTATTTGTTTTGGAAATTTGGTTATGCTCGAATATTATTTAATTCAATCAAGTTATTTTCATACATGTGATCCATTGAATTAAATTTATGAATAAGCATGTTTAGTGGGGAAGTTTGTTGTCTGGCAGATAGTGCTATTACGCACACCATACTTCAAGATCAGAAGTATTTTTCAAACTTATTGCTTACTCGTACCTCTGTGACAACCATATCAGGCCAATCCAACCTGATAGAGGGCCATGGCAAAGCCCATTTTTATGTTGTCCAATGGTACTGAATTACCATTAATGAGGCCTTATATTCTCCAAGTTCCAGAAGAACGTTGTTGAGTTATAAGGATATTCGAGCCAACGGTTATCACGTTGAAACCACTGAGGAAAATGGAGTGGAATATCTTTGCATAACCTCCAATTTGTATGGCCAGAAGCGTACATTGGAGAAATTGAAATGTCTATCGAGCGGTCTCTATATGACCACCATTAGATCGATTGAGGCAAATCACATAGTTAACCAGAAGTTAACCAATTCGAGCAGTTTCTTTCTATGGCATGACCGGTTGGGATACCCAGGTCAAAGTATGATGCGCCGTATCCTCAATTCATCACACGGGCATCCCCTTACTAATAAGGATCTTGTGTTTAGTGACACACTATGCCAAACTTGCTCACTCGGAAAGTTGAATACTAGACCATCATATGCAAAGACTAGTAAAGACTCCATCCTTTTCCTGCAAATGATACAAGGGAATATTTGTGGACCTATCCAACCACCATGCGGACCATTTAAATATTTTATGGTTTTGGTTGATGCATCGACAAAGTGATCACATGTTACACTATTGTCCACAAGAAACGCTGCTTTTGCTAAACTTCTCGCCCAGAAGGCTCACCACACGGATTATCCTATAAAGTCCAGAAGATTTGATAATGCCGGAGAGTTTACATCGAAAACTTTCGATGATTATTGCATGTCCCTTGGGATTAATGTTGAACATCGAGTTCCCCATGTTCACACCCAGAATGGTCTCGCAGAAGCGTTCATTAAAAGATTACAAATGATCGCACGAACCTTGGTTATGCGCACCAAGCTTCCAATTTCTGCGTGGGGCTATGCAATCTTGCATGCAGCCATGTTGGTCCGGTTGAGGCCCACTGCTACCCAACCTTACTCCGCGTTACAGCTGGTGACTGGGTACGAACCTGACGTTTCGTACTTACGCGTATTTGGGTATGCAGTTTACGTGCCAGTTGCGCCGCTACAACGTACCAAAAATGGGTCCTCAACGAACGATGGGCATATATGTCGATTATGAATCCCCATCCATTATACGCTTTTTAGAGCCCTTGACAGGCGATCTCTTTACCGCTAGATTTGCGGATTGTCACTTTGATGAGACAGTCTTCCCGCCGTTAGGGGGAGATATGAACGTCACCGTTCCTGAAGAACGACGTGAATTGACGTGGAATGTCCCCACTATGTCTCATCTCGATCCCCGAACCGCACAATGTGATAGTGAAGTGCGGAGAATTCTAGATCTACAGAGTATAACTCATAATATGCCAGACGCATTCTCTGATCTAGCTAAAGTGACGAGATCACATATACCTGCTGCAAACGTGCCTGCAAGGATATCCGTCCCCGAAGAACGTGTCGTCCTAGGAGGACGTGTCGTCCCAGATGGACGAGGTACAACAATAGTGGCTAACCAGTCATATGTCCCTGCCCAGAAGTGAGGTTGACCACTAGGTTCGATGGACTCTTATCCCTGGAAGAGGATACATTTGGCACAAACGAGTCCCCTTGACATCGCGATCTCAATCGATCCATCTCACGAAATAGTTCCGGATTATGGGTCCGTCCCAGAAGAGACGGCGTTGGGGGACGCTCCAACGTTTGAACCCACTCCCGAGAACATAGAGATCTCTATAAATTATGCATGCTTAAGTGAGCTCTGGAATCGAAACGAGATTATCATCGATGATATATTTGTATTCGCGGTAGCTACCGAAATCATAACTAGCGATGACATCGAACCTCACTCCGTTGATGAATGTCAACGTCGAGACGACTGGCCAAAATGGAAAGAAGCAATCCAGGTCGAATTAGATTCCTTGACAAAGAGAAAGGTGTTTGGGCCTGTCGTTCCTACACCTTCCCCATGTTAAACCTGTAGAATTTAAATGGGTATTTGTAAGGAAGCGTAATGAGAAAAACGAGATTGTGAGATACAAGGCTCGTCTAGTGGCGCAAGGATTTTCTCAACGCCCTGGGATTGATTACGAGGAAGAGTATTCCCCCGTAATGGACGTCATAACGTTCCACTACCTTATCAGTTTGGTAGTTTCCGAAAAACTGAGTATGCAGCTTATGGATGTGGTCACTGCTTATCTCTATGGGGATCTTGATACAGAGATATATATGAAAGTTCCCGAAGGACTTAAGATACCCGATGCAAATAGTTCCAGACCACGGAACACGCTCTCCATTCGTTTGAGGCGTTCACTATATGGATTGAAACAATCCGGACGGAGGTGGTATAACCGTCTAAGTGAGTATTTGATCGGGATGGGATATGTGAATAATGTTCTATGCCCTTGCGTGTTTATTAAGAACAAGTTCCGGCTTTGCTATTGTAGTTGTTTATGTCGATGACATGAATCTAATTGGTACTCCTGAAGAGATCAAGGAAACAGCTAAACACCTGAAGTTGGAATTCGAGATGAAAGATCTTGGGAGAACGAATTTCTGTCTCGGCCTGGAGCTCGAGCACCGTGCAGATGGAATTCTAGTCCATCAATCGAATTACATCCAGAAGATGTTAAGGCGCTTTAATGAGGATAAAGCGAAGCCTTCTAGCACACCCATGATCGTCCGTAGTCTAGATCCTAAGAAGGATCCGTTTCGTCCCGCAGATGATAACGAAGAGATATTGGCACCAGAAGTCCCATATCTAAGTGCAATAGGCGCATTATTGTACTTGGCTCAATGTACTAGACCGGACATCTCATTCGCTGTGAACTTGTTAGCTAGATATAGCTCTGCGCCAACACGCCGCCACTGGAATGGCATAAAAGACATTTTCCGCTACCTTAGAGGTACGACGGATATGGGCTTATTCTATCCCTATGCATCAAGGAATGGATCGAACCCCCTCGATCCTCGGAACGATGCCCGCCTTGTTGGATATGCTGACGCAGGGTATCTATCAGACCCGCACAAGGCGCGTTCTCAAACTGGTTACGTCTTTACCATTGGGAATACAGCAATATCTTGGAGGTCAACGAAACAGACCCTTGTTGCTACCTCTTCGAATCATGCTGAGATTATAGCCCTTCACGAAGCAGTTCGTGAATGTATATGGCTGAGAGCAGTTTCCAAACATGTTCGAAGTACGTGTGGGCTGAATTCCACCACTGATGAACCAACGATTATCTATGAGGATAATGCCGCTTGCATCGAGCAGATGAAGACGGGTTTCATCAAAGGAGACAACACCAAGCATATTGCACCGAAGTTCTTCTTCAATCAACAGCAACAAGAGCATCAGATGATTGAAGTCAAGCAGATCCGATCTCAAGACAACCATGCAGACCTCTTCACCAAGTCACTGCCAAAGTCCACGTTCTTGATGCATGTTCGAGGTATTGGTTTGCGTAGATTGGCTGATTTACCTAGTATGTAGTCTTCATGGGGAGTCGACATCAGGGGGAGTATCCCGAAGCATACTCGCTTGACCATCGTGTACTCTTTTGTCCTTCGTCCAGGGTTATTTTCTCCCACTGGGTTTTGTTACCTGGCAAGGTTTTAATGAGGCACATCTTGGCATGGTCACCCTACTCATACTACATCCTGAAGATGTGTTGATCTGATATATATGCATTTGCTCATCTTTTCCCTTCGACCACGGGTTTCTCCCATTGGGTTTACCGGGCAAGGTTTTGGTGTAGCAACTCTAATGCACCCCGCTCCCATAGACATACTATTTGCTTATGATCCAGAAGATATGACTTCACCTACATTCGAGGTTCTGATGCGACTACTCCACACTCAAGCGCGTTGCACTCTTTTTCCTTCGACCAAAGTTGTTTTTGTTCCCACAGGGTTTTTATTACTTGGCAAGGTTTTAACGAGGCAACTTAGAAGCGCATAGCAGAGACAACACTAATGACATGGAATATCCAAGGGGGAGTGTTGTAAATATATTGTTATATGTGGCTATTCCTGTAATTAGTTGTAGGGGCATACTAGTAAATATATAAAACCTAGTAAACCCTACTTCTATATAAGGATATTTATAACATGAATGAAATAGACTGATCATATTCTCTCTGCCTCCTCTTTTCCACAAACCCTAATTTCTACATACTTTTACAACAATAAAATAATTATTGGCTCACGTCTACAATTTCAAGTTTTCTAGAATAATTTTAATTAACAAATCTTAATATGATATTAGTGTGGAAGTCTATATTCGAATCATTTCTACTGATACCTTTGTAATCTGGAAATGTATTATGCAAAAAGCCTTCTGTATCAGTGGAGAAAAGTACCTGGGAATGACCGCGATCCATATGATATTTAGTTTCTTTTTATATTAGATAGGCTGCACATACACAAAGAAGATTCAAACTTAGTTATTTCATTAGTATTTGGACCAACTGAGATTCAAACTTTTCAACTGCTTTGGCTTGTTCTCTATCCATTAGTTGTACTCAAAATGGTAAAAGACAAGGCAAGTGATACTAAGAGAGTAGCAATGAGAGAGAATCAAATAAGTCATAGGTTACATACAAGAAAAAAACAAGTCAAAGATTCTATTGTAATTATCTTTAGTGTGAACTACTGTGTTAAATCTTGACCATATACTACACCAGCAGGAAATTAATCTTATATAATATGTATTATCTACTTTCTTTAGTTAAAGCAATATATAAACAACAATTATCATCCTATTGCAAGCAAGATTAGCACTACTACAGCTCACCAATAAGAGTTTTGGACCTTTTGGTCTTCCACAAGCTTACGACTCATTCCATTTTTCCCACTGTGCTTCCATTCCTGTCTTAATCAAAGCAGTCTTTGACTAATTTGAGTTTCAAGACTAATTCAAATCCACCAGTCTTATATTCTGACCATCCAAAGTAAGAATTTGAAAAGAGACATGACATATATAACTTCTTTCTTCCTGTTAATATGTAACATTGCAAGAAACTGATACAGGTCTGAGAGTCAGAGGATATCAGAATGACTCATCACCAGGCTTTGGAAATGGATTCTGGAGAAAAGCGTCTCAATGAGCTTGGATACAAGCAAGAACTCAGAAGGGAAATGGTAATCTCTCACTGTTTTTCTTTTTCTAGCTATAGCAAGGTGTTTGCTTCATTAATTTTATACAACTTTCTTGCAACCTTGTTGAGAACTCTGTTATTTCCAATTTGGATTTGGATTTGTGAAGAATTTACGAGTATCAAAATCTAATCTTTTTCACTTGGGTTTTCTACAGAGTCTGTTTAAGACACTTGCAATAACATTTTCATGCATGTCAGTGTTCACTGGTACACCTCTCTATGGCCAAAGCTTGCGTTATGCAGGTCCTGCAACCTTAATATGGGGGTGGATAGTTGTCACATTCTTCACATGGTTTGTGGGAGTCGCCATGGCTGAGATATGCTCGTCTTTCCCAGTATGCATTTCTGCATTCTTTGCTTTTCCTTCAAACTAATTGTCAGCAATATTTAAGATGACTTTGGTTGCTTTAAACATTGACCAGACCACAGGTTCTCTTTATTTCTGGGCTGCCCATTTGGCTGGACCCAGGTGGGGGCCATTTGCTTCATGGTTCTGTGCTTGGCTTGAGACCATCGGTGTGGTAACTGCAATAGGTGCTCAGGTATAGCCACTTGCATCAAATTTCAGATGATTAATAATGAACTAATGATGATGATGATGATGCACAATCAAAGAAAACAATATAATGCAGTGCTACCGACTTTTTTCTTCTATATATGATTTTGTTTTCCCCTTTAGGCATATTCCGGATCACAAGCATTGCAGATGCTCATTCTTGTAGCCACTGGGACAAACAAGGGTGGAGGCTATTTTGCATCAAGGAGTGTATTTGTGTGCATGTACATGGGCCTAACCATCATATGGGCAGCACTGAACACATTTGCATTAAAAGTGATAGCATATCTCAACATAATATCCATATGGTGGCAGGTCTGCTCTTCAACACTTCATAGTTCGTTAAATGTGGATCAGATCTCTTAAGTAGGCTTATTAAGACTGATTACTGACCTCTCACTCAAGTATACAGGTAATTGGGGGTCTGCTTGTGATTGTAATGCTTCCTCTGGTGGCACAGCAGACACAACCAGCTTCTCATGTCTTCACTCATTTTGAAACATCTCCTGGGTCAACTGGAATTTCTAGCATACCCTATGCAGTTATTTTATCAGTGCTTCTGAGCAACTACTGCCTGTACGGCTACGATGCTGCTGCTCACCTTACTGAGGAGACAAAAGGGGCAGATAGAACTGGTCCAATAGTTATTCTATCTAGCATTGGGATTATATCAGTATTTGGTTGGGCATATTACTTAGCTCTGACTTTCAGCATCCAGGTATGCTCTAGAGAAGTACCCTTTTGCTTTTTGATCAAGCTAAAGGAAATGACTCATTAGATCCTTATTAGAACTTGATTCTTAATTAATGCAGGACCTGGACTATTTATACAATGCAGACAATGAGACTGCTGGTGTACTTGTACCAGCACAGATAATATATGATGCCTTCTATGGGAGGTTTCATAATTCCACTGGAGCTGTGATTTTCCTGTTTATCATCTGGGGTTCTTTCTTCTTTTGTGGGCTATCTGTTACCACCACAGCTGCCCGAGTAGTAAGAAAAACTGAAACTCTTGACCCTCCCTTTCGCTCTATTTTTTCAAGCTAAAGATGTACTTTATTTGTTTACTTCTAGATTTATGCTGTATCAAGGGATAAATGCCTCCCATTTTCACCAATCTGGAGGAAAGTACACCCAAGAACCAAGGTGCCAACAAATGCTGTGTGGCTCTGCGCCGCCATTACTATGCTGCTTGGACTACCCATCTTGAAGCTTGACGTGGTATTCACAGCCATCCTTTCAGTCAGTACAATTGGGTGGGTGGGTGGTTACGCCGTACCAATCTTTGCTAGGCTGGTGATGGCTGAAGAGAACTTCAAACCAGGACCCTTTTATTTGGGTAGAGCAAGAAGGCCAGTTTGCTTGGTGGCCTTCCTGTGGATATGTTATACCTGTTCAGTCTTCCTATTGCCAACTACCTCCCCTTTTAGATGGAAAACTTTCAATTATGCACCAATAGCTGTCGCTCTTGTCTTGGCACTGGTAATGCTTTGGTGGGTTTTGGATGCAAGGAAATGGTTCAAAGGACCTGTTAGAAATATTGATGTACAAAATGGAAACCATTAGAATCCTCAGTCGCACGCACCAAAAAGTAGAAAAGAAAATGTTATACTCATCATCATGTTGCCGCCAACTTCAATTTTTTCAATAGTGGTGCACTTGCTCAACCGGTTCTTTGTAATACTCAGCTAAGCATTGGAGTTACATTTCTAAGTCAATTTCATAATTTGTAACAGAACTCATCAAATCCAAAAGAAAACATGATATACCCATTGAAAGCAGGTTTAAGTAAAGTACATAAGAATGTTCATAACAAGCAGTCTGAAGCTGATTGCTATTTGAAAATGGCTTGATTAATACGCGAAGGTCTTTACATGGCTATGAGTACATAAATGCACAAAATAGTATAGGTGGGAAAACAAGATGAACCATGTGGCACTCAACCCAAACAACAAAGATTGGTTCCCCTCTTGTTAAAAAATTATTGTTGGAATATTTAGGTTTTACACATTTGTTGCACTATCATCAGCAGCAATTCTCTTTGACTCTTTTGTGTAACACCAGTTCTTAAATATTGATTTTCTTCTTTAGTTTAATTGTATACTTGATTATAATTTCCGTCTAATATTTTATTGTTCATGAGCTGATTGTATTACATTATATTTAGGTTAAGAGGATTTTTAACTAAGAAATTGAGTTTTGAAGAGGCCTGGTTCTTTAAAAAAAAAAAAAAAATTTACAAGAATAAATCACCCATGGTTGCCATTTGTTGCAAGTGTAAAGGTGGAAAAAAGAAGTTGGATTAAGAATAAGATACAAAATAATTGAGTTCAAACAAACTCACTCTTCACCCAAAAAAAAAAAAGACACAAAGGTAATCTTAATCAATTAAATATAAAACAAAATAAACTCATATTACCCATAATCATAAAAATCAATTATACAAATGATGTTGTGAGGTTTGAGTTATGAAACTTTGATTTAGCTGTAATGTTCATTAGAAGAATAAAATAGAAGAGAACAAAAAATATATTTACAAGTGACAAACATGTTCAACACATTGGTACTCTACAACTTNTTTTTTTTATTTTTTTTTTTTTTTTTTTTTTTTTTTTTTTTTTAAGTTTGCAAAAGGGTCATGACCCCTCTTAGTCCCTTGTAAAAGTACCCAGTCGATAGGATTTCATTCCCAAGAAGGGTTGCGGTCGGGTAGGAACTGGATCTATTTGAATAGCAGCCGGACTTATGGAATCCAAAGATCATCCGCTCAAAACTGCTATCCGGCGACAGATGCCATTTCTGCAGATCCAAGCTTCTTCTTCCAATCTTGTCTAACTTTGCTAACTCCCGATTACACCTCCAAAGAATGAATCTTTATGTCTCCATAGCTGCTGACAAATTAAAGAATACTTATGGCAGCCATGATATTAGATTTTAACTCGAATAATTAAGAATAGATAGTGAATATGGGCAAATTGTTATCTGAAAAACGAAAGAAAAAGGAAGAAAAATGTAAAGCGGATACATACGTTTTGATGTGCCAATAAGTCCATATTTATGATACAAAAAATTCTTGGGACTCCATTGGGGATGACCAATACTGCAAAAGTGATTCTACTGTCAACCTTCGTGTTGCACTAAGCATAGATATGAAAAATCGACAACCATCAATTTTGTATTCTTCAAGAGGATTCCTGTGTCCGAAACTCCTCACATTTACCTGCCAGACATTCCATGTAAGTCCGTGACTATGGACAAGCTAGATGAAAATTTAAATCAACAAAAGATTACAGAATACCGCTGAACTGAGCCTGTTCATGTTTACAAGATGATCCCTCCAGAAACAGTCAAGGGTTTTCACAATAACTGCCCTCTGTTTTCAAATGAAATTTTTTGGAAAAGAAATTAACTGTTAATGATTGCGTCAGCTATCATATATAAAAACAGATAAATAATGAATGCTTGAAAAAAAGATTCTTACTTCAACTTCCTTCACATATGCATCATCATAACCAGACTCTTCAACAACATCCAAATATGAAGCAATTAAAACATCTCCAAGGTACTTGCGGAGGAGGTTAGCACTAGCATGGTACCTTCCATTCCTACATTGGACATATCAGGGGATCATAAAACTCATAATATTGTAAAGCAAAATGCTCAATTACACACACACACACACACACACACACACACACACAAGCACAAGAGTTCCACTCACTTGGTCAAATCATCAGAGCATATAGCAAGCCAACGTTTCAATGAAGAGCTCTTCTTGCGGATACCTCTGAAGGCATTTGGAGGTCTTGGCAAGTTTGGAAGATGAATGTCATCAATATCTATAGAGTTCAGTTCATGAGACTGTGCAAGAGATTTTAATAAAGCTTCCTCAGTAATTACTGCAAATGAATCTGGAAAAGTTCCATTCCATGAGGATTTATGTTAAACAAACTAGGAAATGCAGGACAAAGAATGATAATGTATTAGCTCACCATCCAAAAGTTTCCCAGCAATTGTCATAAACTCCTTCAAAAGCTTGCCCAAACTCCAGGTTCTTGGATGCTGTTAAGCAGTAGGGAATCAGTAAGATGAATTAGTGGACAGAAATCTGCATCCTATTAGAAAAATTCATACTACCTTCAGCGCATCAACATTTCCAAAGACAATTTCATCTACCACTGCCTGCATGTACCTATTAACAACTTTCATTGAGTCAAATTACAACAAAAATGCTGCAAACAATTTGAAACTTGCAAAATCATACCTGCTTTTAATCATTTGCATGTAAATTAAATAGGAGAATTTAGTACAAAACAAGATTTTGAAACTAAGCTAGATTTATTAACAAATCAAGCAAGGGGTATAAAATACATAAAAGTGGACCAAGCAAGAGATGGTACCGACAGTTATTAATACAAAGGACATACTTGATGATATACATTGTATTTATTTATTTATTCCTTTGTACATGTGATATGACACCTGCCATTGCGTACATTTGTCAGATAATTTGTTTTGGATGTGGTCACACTTTGCAACCTCAAGTTTTCCTATGTTTCAGACTATGCAAGTATTTTTTAATTTCTGCAGCTACTTTCAGGTAGATAACGACTCAGTTTTGCATTCTGGCCACTCCATTCTTAATTATCCTTGTTGTCATAGCTAAATGCTACAAGCAAAGAGGTTTAAAATACAAGGTATCACCATTCTTCCATTGAACCAGGTGCAACCATTTTTTCTTTTCAGGAAAAAAGAAGAAGAAAGAAACAGGAACAAACCATATTTCGACCTGGACGTTTTCGAGATGCCCCTAATAACCAACGAATGGCAAGTGCTTTTCCTTGTGTGGATCCTATTTCAATGGGAACTCGATGAGTCGATCCGCCTACACGTGTTTTACTGCTATATCCGGAGTTACTCCACGTATTGCTTGACGTAAAACAGATAGTGGATTTGTTTCTGTCTTTTGTTGAATCTTTTTCATGGCTCGATAGATAATTTGATAAGCCAATGATTTTTTTCTGTGTTTCAGAATACGGTTAACCAACATGTTAATTTTTTCTCTCTTTCATTCTTTAATTGTTCTCCATGTCTATTACTTTGCACTATGTCTTTGCAGTTTATCACTGTAACACATGTTTACCAATAATACCCAAGTATTGTGTAATCACTAATCACTAAAGGATGCACCTTCAAACAAGCATGCTATTGTAAACTGATTACCTTGGATGTTGTATTCCAATTCAAAGTAAAGCAATATATTCTAATTACTCTCACACACTGTTTTAAAATAATGTGTTTAATGAACAAGGAGTAAAACTATCAAACAAAGTGCTATCAGATTTGAGTGATAAATTAGGATAGGGAGCAAGAATAAGTCATTTAGATTTAGAAACTTACTGGAATATGTGCTGCGAACAACTTTCATTATCACCAGTTAAAATTGACTGCCTAAGTTCATAGACATGCTTTCTCTGCACCTGGAAAAAGGGAACAAAACAATCTAATGAGCAACAAAGAAAGACTCATAATCATTTTCAGCTTAGCATGCAAAGATTCAAGTTATATTAAAAGACCTTTTTTTATTGTTTTTTTTTTTTCTCTTTTTGAATTTATGCATGTAACTTGCGTACAAGATGCATTATATAGTTTTCTAACTAATAATAAAGATCTCCCTGATTTAGTACTTTAAATTACTGAAAAGGGCGACACAATCCAATCTGTTGGTTGCTCCTCATGGAAACATATGAATTATGCAGTTTAATGTACTGCTCTCCAGTGAAGAAACTTCATCACTAATGAGTGTGATTAAGGACAAGTTTGCTCAGTTTTTGTGAATAATAGCAGCAGTTAGTACTTCAAATAAAGACCATTGTTATTCTCAAATGCATACCTCTAATACTTCATCAAACTCAACCAGGCTCTTTCGTATGCCAAAGAAGTACTTCTCTGCATTAATTTGCAGGGCCAGAAGCTAAAAATTGCAATGGTACAAATTAGTAATAAGCAGACACTTTTAGAAACACAGAGAGAGAGAGAGAGAGATCATGTGCGAGATAATTAATTGAAGGGCCATCAAGCAGTCACAAAAGATCATCACTGACATGAGAGAGCCAATTACCTGTCTAACAATGGCATCACCTTCAATTGGTAGATCCTCATCATTTGTAATTTTTGAAATAAGTCTCACAGCCCACTCAGTATCAAAATTAAACTTCTGAAACATTTCATCCTGCAAGCTATTACAAAAAAGGCAGAAATATTAAGGTATGGCACCTTCCTAAAACTTCATCATGGGCATGATTGTTACACTGCAGTCTTGAAAACAAGCGCAGTTCTGCAAATAAAACTTTAAAAGTTTAAATCCCTCTCCTTTGAGAAGTCCAACAGCCATTTCAGTAACATTAATAGACCAGATCATTTCAAGTTTTTGTTTAATTTATTTCAAAATCATGTCAATAACAGTAATAGACCAAAGATGTCAAAGACTCACAAATCAGGTCTTTGTGCAAGCATCTATATGCATGCTTGTGTGTAAGTCTAAATGACTGAAGGGTGAATTACCTCACCATAAATCGTGTTGATCCAGGATCACCTTGTCTTCCGGCTCTGCCACGAAGCTGTAATAGGGCATCACCGTTTATATAAGAATCATATTCAACATTGAAGGCAGGCATGGAGAGGAAACAGAAAAAATGATATATGATGAAAGTAAATAGTAAAGCTTTTCATTATCCAGGTTAACGTGATATATTGTGTGTATGTAGGCAAAGAATCTTTGGCTAATGAAAGATCAAGCCATCAAGATAATCAAAATGAAAATTGTCAAAGGAAAGAAAGGACCAATATATAGAAGAAAAATCTTGATAATTCCCAAACTGAAATTGGATGACCACATGACAAGTCTAAATTCAATTTGTGCCAAAAACTCATGTTTCATGAGTAAATGGTAGATAAATATAAATAAAAATGTAAGCCAAAAACAATTCACCTGGTTATCTATTCTCCGAGACTCATGCAAAGACGTTCCGATTACATGAAGACCCCCAAGCCTTTTTACTTCAGACCCTTCTTTGAAACAGTGTACCTCGCAATCCTTCAGAACTGACAGATAAGCAAGTGCTATTGTAGGGCCAAGAGGATACACCTCTGACTGTTCATCAACAAGCTTCTCTAGCTCTTTTAAATCTCTTGACTGACTCATTTCAACAGACTCTGATATCATAGATTTTGCCTCCTTATATGTCCAGCTCTTGCCTTCATTTTTGCAAACGTATTTAGCTGTACAATTCATAAATATATAAGAGAATCTTAAAAGATTGTATACATACATCAATGACTAATATGCAATAATTTATCCAATATAAGCACAAAATATTTAATAGTGAGAGAAAGTCACAAACCCATTAGCGCTGTCTTAGCCAGAAAAGCTAATGATGATGGACCGACCTTTATCTTTGACAATTCCTACAACAAATGATTAATTAGAAAGAGAATCATTTTGGTCTACAGCTTATAGTAATAGCAACTAATCACCTTCTGTGAAAGTGCCTCTCCATCAACATCAACATTAGGAGCTTCTCGTGTCAGGAATGAAATCAAACTGTCCTCTATGATCTCTTTAGCAAGCATCTTCAGTCATCACAAGTACACAAGGCATTAAATCCCTTCCTTGTTTCTACTTATCCACACAGGCTCCAGAAAAGGATGCATTAGATAAAAGGATAGATGCATATGCAATGAAAACAATACATGTCCCAAATACCATAGATTCCTGGAAATAATGTGAGGATGCATTTTGTCAAGTATATTTTGAATAAAATTTACAATGAACAAAGACACCTACTTTTGGATTTCCTCCTAAGATTATGTCAGTGCCTCTGCCAGCCATATTGGTAGAAATGGTAATGGCATATTTTCGTCCTGCTTGGGCAACAATTTCAGCCTCCATTGCTGCATACTGATGAGAAACATATATAAACACAACAGTAATGTAAAAACAAACAGTCAAATGAGTATTCTAGTAAAAATTGACAAAATGCATCCATGTGTAAGTTCTGATTAAGTAAATTTGAATAAACCTTAGGCCGTGCATTTAGAACATTGTGTGGGATATTGTGCTCCTTCAGCAGATCAGACAAGTATTCAGAATTCTCAACACTGCATTATGAAGACGAGAGATCATAGTTATAGACCTGCTGACCTCTGCATACTCAAAACATGAACCAAAACACTTATTTCTATTCCTCATACATAAATTTATGGAGTGTAAAATGAGTAGATAAATCAAATAAAATTCAAGTAAAGTAAAAACGAATAACATAGCTAAAGGACTAAAGGCAAGAATGCAAGGAATAAATTCTGAAAAATGATGAGATACTACATAAATAGCCACCCACCTGTAAATCTGTAATGCAAATTCCAAATTTTATATGTAGTTTACAAATATCATCCAACATGGGACAATGTCACTCTTAGCCTCCCCCCTTTTTTTGTTTTTCAAATAAATCATGTTTGAGAGTATAAAATCTTTCAGTTGAGAAGTAGAATACAAATAATGCACCCAAATGAAACTGACTACTTGATGTCACTCTCCACCTCCTGTTTACTGGGAAGGATATGCCATTTGGTCCAATTTCCATTGGCAATTCTATAAAGCCCATGCAAAAACATGCCTCCACCCATATATATAACCACATTGACAGAGTTTGAAATAGAGACTGAGAAGATAAATTGAGCAGCATTATCTGAAAAGCAATGGTTCTTCTACATTTCTCATCCACTTACCTTTATATATCTTTCATTTTACCTCCATGACCTAACTAACCTACAAGGCTGGGAAAATTATGAAAATTGTAGCAGATATTGTGTATCTGCATGTTATAACAGGTATAAAAAATGCTTCATCATGCATAAAATAATGCAAACTCCTCTGGTTCAGCAAAGTACAAAACCTATATACTTTCACGTGCTTACAACATGGCAGAAGATCATATTACACAGGAAACCAAGTGCAAGAATTTGAACTATTAAATTAGATTTACCTGGTGGTCCCAACCAAAACAGGACGGCCCTGTCTGAACATGTATTCCACTTCTTGACGTACATATTCCCATTTCCCCTGAGCAGTCTAAAAAAATACATAACCCAAACTTTGTGTCAAGTTGAATGAAAAGATTTTCATTGGATAAATATCAGATGAAATTGAGGCGAGTATTAAATATCTAACCGCAAAAGCTTGAATAGGTAAATCTTTACGAATGTTTGGCAGATTTGTTGGCACCTCAATGACTGGTGTTTGGAACATTTTCAAGAACTCTTTCTCCTGAAATGATTAAATGGGACTTTAACATGACATATGCATTATAAATATAAGTTAGCAGAAAATTTCCTTCAAACATACATACTTCAGTTTTTGCAGTCCCAGTCATCCCTGATAGTTTTGGATAGAGCTTGAATAGAGATTGATATGTGATTTGTGCCACAACAACCGAATCAGCCTAAGAAGTATACTGATATTACAACTTTGAACCAGGATGGTATTCTCAATGTAATGGTGCAGAAAAAACTTAAGGCACTAATTGTCAAATTTCGACTATACCTGAATCTTCAAACCTTCTTTAGCCTCCACCGCCTGATGAATCCCTTCAGACCACCTTCTCTTCTCTTCAACTCTGCCAGTGAGCTGCAAATGTTTTAAGAACTCAATTTCTATTTCAATGAGACACTTAAATTTGTACTTTTTCATAAAATGCATCATGAATGAAATCATGATCCATTTTTCTGTCTATCCATTGTGCTATAAAATAAGCAACAGAACAATTTGATCCAAGAAATATTCACTATTCATAAAGGTAGCATTTTGTAGAATCCATAGCTCTACTGAGGCTACAAAAATTGTCAAAAGATTGACCTTTCCTTACTTTATTTAGGGTACCTAAGACTATGATGCATAATACGTTTTATTTTTGTATATATACTATGCTGCATAATAAAAAAATTAATCATACCTCATTGATTATGAGAGCCTTCCCATTTCTGACAATATATTGCACATCCTGCCTATAGAACTCTTTAGCCTTCAACGCATTCATCACAAATCTACACAAATATGAATCATACCTCATTGATTATGAGAGCCTTCCTATTATAAAGTCTCTGTTTCTTATCAAAAGAAAAATTAATAAAATAAAGTTGTTTGAAAAAAAAAAAATGCAAGATATTATGTAATATTGATGGTCTTCCAATTTCATTGTCAACTGCAACAACAATACTACGAGGACACCTGCCCCCACTTCTCCCCCAAAAAAATATATATCCATCATTACCTAGCCCACGGATCATTTTCATCCCATAAGTCATTTGTTTCAAGAGCCATCTCCGCAAGAGCTATTCCTTCTTCAGTCAACTCAACTGAGTTATCTTTAAGTTCTACATTGTAATGCTGTAAATATATATGTATGGAAAAAATCCAAATTAATAGCTACAGAAAGTCAGAGTTCATCTGGAAATAAAATGAAAGAGACTGGACTTACAATGCCTCGCACAAGCAGCTCAGCCACTTTAGCAGCAACAGGATAGCGTGCAGCATCTTTACTAGCCTGAGATAGAGAACAAGCATCCAAAAAATCTATATCACCAACAATCAGCTATTTCTTTAATTGAAATCGCACACGACTACACTAGATTGAGCTACTTCTAAATTTACATCCCAAATTATAAAAACTAAAGACACATTGGTTAGAAAGAAATTACCTCCCCGCTAATTAGCAATGGATTTCTTCCTTCATCGATAAGAACTGAGTCAACTTCATCAACTATTGCAAAATGAAATGGCTTTGGCCTGTTTTAACACAGTAAAACTGCTAATGATTCCAAAAACCAAGTAATATGAACTAAAATTATTTGAGACATACCATCTCATGACAAGCTGTTCATTGTTTCCAGCAAGATTGTCTCGTAGATAGTCAAAACCAAGTTCCTGAGTAAATTCATTATAAAGATGATATCAGAAAGAAGGCAATTCTTTTCTTCCTTTTTTTTTTTTTTTCTGGAGGGGGGTGCACTAACCAATAATCAAGAACCCCAAGTTGACGTAACAAATGTTTAAAAAAGAAAAAAAAGAAAACAGGTTTCTAGGCAACCAACAAAAACTACCAACAAGCAGTAGAAATGACTTACCGAGTTATTAGTGTATGTTATGTCACATCCATAGTTGGATCTCCTCTCTTTAGATGTCATCCCCCTCTATGTTGTAAATAGGAATGGATGTAAAATAAACATTCAAATAAACAATACATAAATAAATTGCTATATATATACACTTATTTTTCACAGTAATTCTAGTTATCTTCCTTGTGTACAAAGGACAATTACTAAAAGTCAGCCTTGGGCTGTCATGTCCCTAGAATGACTAATTGTAAATCAAGTCCACTGCAGCTGACCCCTCAAAGATATACACAAACCTGAAATTACCTGAATAAGACCCACTGAAAGACCTAAGAAGCGATGAACACGACCCATCCACTCAGCATCTCGTTGAGCAAGGTAATCATTTACGGTTACCACTGTAGAGGGAGGGAGGAGAGAGAGAGAGAGAGAGAGAGAGAGCAAAATAAAGAATTAAATTTTGACAATAAAAAAGGGGCCCAACGTACTATGTAATCTGCTAAAGCTTGTAACATACAGCACATGACATTTGGATACAAGTGTACCAGTGGAAACAACTTGGACATCCCAACAATTCTACAACTCTATTGGATTTGGCATGTAAGCAATAACAAAATTTCTATTAGAACTAACACACAAAACATACCATGAACACCTTCACCAGTCAGGGCATTGAGATATGCCGCTAATGTGGAAACCAACGTTTTTCCCTCTCCCGTCTTCATTTCTGCAATGGACCCATCATGAAGCACCGCCCCACCAATAATCTGGCATTAACATTGACAACATATATAAACATGAAAACATAAAATTAAGTTAATACATGTAAATGAAGCTATGTGCAAGCTCAAATATAACTGCTAACACAGTGAGCGGGAGAGATAGGAGACCTGCACATCAAAATGACGCATACCAAGCTTCCTTTTTGCAGCTTCACGAACAACAGCAAAAGCCTCTGTGAATATATACAATTCAAGGAACACGAGTAGTTCAAAATTTAGAATCCGATTATGATAATGTAAAATCTTCTAACAGGTGGAGAAGAGTAGATAGATTGGAACCAGCTTGAATATGTGCAAGTGTCTCCCCTTTTCCCAGCCTTTGCCGGAACTCCGCAGTTTTAGCAGTAAGCTACAAGAAACAAACACAACCCATTATTCAAATGGCCAAAAGAAATCTAATACAATAATAATAAAGAACAAGTAGAGCTAAATCAATTTGAAACAACCTACCTGGTCATCTGTGAGTTTCAGTATTTGGGGCTCAAAGGAGTTGACAGAGTTCACAAGGCGGCAATAGTCCCGAACAACCCAGTTGTTTAAACTAGTAACGTCACTCCAAGTTTTTCTAAGAAGACCCAAGTTTTCCTAAAGCAAAAACACAACACATGCGCGCATATCATCAAACATGAGGTGGGCAATTGAGTGAGAGAGAAGAGTGTTTAGAGCAAAAGAGGATGTACCTTAAGAGACGCGCCAATGGGTGTGGGTCTGAGCCTGAGACGACGTCGTCTAGGCCTAGACGAAGTAGAAAAGGAAGAAAATGAGTAGGCTTGGCTGGTAAAGGCGGTGTTCGATCGTTGGGGCAGTGGTTTCAGGGATAGGAAAGAGGGTTGTTGGAGACAAGGCAGGGTAGCCATGCGAGGCCCTGTGAAGTGGGAACCAAGTAAAGCCAAGTAAAAAGAAAGCGGGAAGTTCGATTCCCGGCAACGTATGTGAGGGAACTGAGTACGGATAAATTCTTCAAAAGAGAGATTATATGTTTCTTAACGGGTTGTTCAACTTGTTCTTAAACTTCTTTTCTTCGTTTCCTTTGTTACTTTTTATTTTTTAGGACTGAAAATTTCCAAATTTTTTATTTTGGCGACTATTTTAGGATTATGATCTTCTTCTTCTTTTTTAATACTCAGAGAGGGTTCAAACTTTTTTAATACTCGGAGAGGCATTCGAACTTGGACCAAGAAATACAACTAAATTACAATCCACAATCTAGTTGTTAGGATAGTAGCTCCAAGAATAAAAATATTGAAAATTTCTTAAATATCGATATTCAAATTTGCTGATATATCAACGGATGTATCAATTTCAATAGATATCGGTGTAAAGAAAGTTGAATTATATTTTGTTCTTTTTTAATTTATTGTTGATTAATTAAGATTAGTAGACGAGTTTTGATTTAATTAGGGCTCGATTTGGTTTTATTTCATCTTATTTCTCTTTTTCTTTTCAAATTTTGAAATTTTTTATATAATTCTACCAATATATACTAATATTTTGTTGACATATACCGATATTCTGCTGATATATATCAATATTTTATCAACATATATTAATATTTTTTTGACATATACTGATATCATAAAAAATATCGGTTACAATTTATTTAAATATTAATAAATAGAATTACATATATCTCGACGAATATATCGACAATATTGTAGATATTTTTATCCAGGGGCAGCTCAAGCCACCCTTCCCTTAAATATAATACAAAGTGTGTTCAAGCTGGTGGGGACGTAGGGTTAACTCAAATAATAAATGTGAATAAAGTAACGAGTTAAAATTAAAATAAGTCTAGAATTTAACTCCCTCTAATGGAATCAAGAATAGAAATGTCATTGCTTAAGTGACAACAGATTGGGTGGAAAGGACCGCACATAAACGATCTGTTCTTATAAACACTTTAGGCTGCTGAATGGACATCATTGTGAGATTTGTGACTTATTTATTATATACATCATCATTTGCACCACATGTTTTTCCTGCCGGGAACTTTGTATTTTGCATGAACACCATTTTGACAGAAAAATATTTGTAGTATTTTGCACAAAAATGTACACTGCTAGACTGCTATGGTACTGGCACAAAGTACAAACATGTCGGTCAGTACCATAATGCTATCTACAACATTCTCCGAGTGAGGGTTCAAAGTCCAAACTGTCGACGATACGCGAACTCAGTATCAGATCTCCCGACTTAAAGCAACTGGCTTGGCTAAAGCTTAATCCACAGTAGAAAACAAAACCAACACACCAAATGGTGGGTCATTTACCATAGTAGAACACCTGTAGCAAATAAATTAAGATATTCAGAATTTTAATCATGGTATAAACATACGGCAATGAAATGGATATTGGAAAGCTAACACTCTTTTCAAATAAATGCAATAGAATCATAATGGAAAAAACATGAGCATACCATGACATTCTTATTAGCACAGCCAACAAAAAGCTTTCCCTGCCAGCCTAACAAAGTTGTTATGACAGAATCACAGGGGATAGACCCAATAGGTCTGGAATCTACTTGAAACTCATCGCCAGACAATTCCTGTGACGTGCACATGAGTTTGTATGAATTCACAATTGTGATGACATAGCAAATCAGAATATCAGGAAAAAAAAACAGAATGAAACCATATTTTGCACATGTACCTGTACATTGACAGATTTATCCCACCCTCCTGTGAAAAGCCATTTTCCCTCCATGCCAATAGCAAGTACTGCACCATTGTGCATTTGAATGGATTTCATGAACACATCATTCCTCCAGACCTGAAGAAAGCCAAAAAAAATATGTGCTTATTTAAGAGAAAAGCTAATCATGATATAATGATTATGATCACTATGAAGAAGAATAAGCTGCAGCACGAAAGTTATATTAGCTTTTCCACTTGACATGCACAAGCTTATATCAAGTCATCTTTTACCTCACCAGCCAGGCACCTTTTCATATTGGATTAAGGACATTACATTGAAGATGAATCTATCTATTTCATCCCAAGAGTCATGTGAAGTGGCTTTGATATCCAATTGACTGTCATTTAAATGCATCTCCTTTCTTTCAAGTTATGCAAGGTAATTTTAGGATGTAATAGTTACTCTATTCATCGATCATCTTTTTGCTAATTACTCTATTCAACAAGGCCAGCTTGAAAATTTAAATTCTGTGGCAATCAAAACCTTAGGGGAAACAATTAATATATAACCTTAATTAAGTTTAGGATCTCCAATATATGGCTTCATCTCTGTTCATCCTCATCATGGAATTTACACAAAATATAGCATGGCTTAATCTTAATTATTTTTGGTGTGCATCAAATGGCTAACTTGAGGGTTGATCTCCAAAAGCCCAAATGAACATGAACAGTTCTGATCTAGATCAAGTAAGGATAGGGAGTAAAGACACCTTTACACATCCATTTTCATGAGTTGCAATAAGCACATGTCTGCCAGCAGCAAGAGATAAGACAGAAGTCACAGTTCCAGATGTCTCTTCCCCTAGTACTGTCAATGGGCTGTGATCACTAAGACTCCATAATCGGATGGTTCCATCCCAACTGCCGCTATAAAGAACATCATCACAAACTGCAAGTGCTGAAACTACTGATTTATGACCAGACATAGTGCATGACAGGGTGCCATCCTGAATATTTTTTAAAGAAAAAAAGTTTTTTCCACTTAATATCTGAAAAGATGCATATGAGTAGAAAATAGCAGACGATATGAATATCTGATAAATTTAAAACCCTCACCTTCACTGACCATGCTTTTACTGTTCTATCTCCGCTGCCAGTGTAGATATATCCATTTCTGAAGGCCAAGGCATGAATACCACTAAAGCGCCAATCTTTCTGCTCATAAAATATCTTTAGTGGTTCTTGCCCAAGAGGGGTACATGTGCCCCAGATAAATATGCCACCTCCACTGTCACCACTAATGCACAAGGGTTGCTCTTCATCTACATAAATTAGAGCCTTGATGTTATGTTCATGACCTTTGAATGTATGTACATGAGAGAAGTCCTGCATGGAATTTGCACTGACAGAACTTAGTGAAAGGGAAAACATAGAGAAAGCCTAAAATTCAAAATCACTAAATGAACAAATACAACAGAGTTTAAAATTCCATAAATCACCAAAATGAACTATAAGAAGTCCATCTTATAATCTGGAGAGGCCAGGCTCCCAGTGATTGGCTTGTCATGTGAATGTATTTACCACATATTTGCAAGCATACAAACATCATGATCAACTGTGCCCTCCTCGTCAAATCATTTAAGATATAAAGCATTCTATATACAGATTAACATAGACATGCTGCACTATCTAAGTTTAAGACCCTGGAGAAAGTATTTGGTAGATGTGGTAACAGGAAACTACTCATGTTTGTGCATTTCCAACCAAATTGCTTTGAAATTATCAAGACCAACAGTGGAAGTAAAATACTAAATACACACAACACGTACTCACAACTCACATACATGCGCACACAAAGAAAATACAGACATTATTCATAGTCAATCACATGAAAAGAATAACTTGAAGAATTACAGCCATATGTCTGTACCTGCAGAGACCAAACATAGATGGTTTTATCAAATGAGGAGCTAAATACGAATTCCCCTACAATAAAGAAGTAGAAATGCATTTAAAATGTCAGATACTCAGAAGCAAACTTCTAAATTTAGATATTCTTCTCTTGGCAGCAGGAGAAGTTTTGTACAATGTGAAAAGGAAGATGCCACACTTTGGGGCTGTTTGTTTTTTTGAGACAAAAATACTTAACACATCTTAATGTAAGTTATAAGATGCCTTAGGCTTGTTTATTTGTTTTTAACTTAATCATTTTAAGATGTTTTTATCTAAATTCTTTTTGGCTTTTGTCTAAAACCCAATTGTTTGATCTGTCTTAAACCTTTTAGTCTCAAGAAGACCCTTCCATACTTCTTCATTTTACAAGCCATATCCAAAATCTTCTCTCATTGACTGTCATCCTTGCACCTTTGACCGGAAATATTTTCTTGCCTTATTTTGACCATAAGCAAACACTTACAATTGAAGTTTTCAGAAGTCCGGTGTCTTTCTACTAATCAAAATTACAAAATGGCCAGATTCTCCACTTCTCCAGCAGCATGACCACTGCTTAACTAAGACAGTATGAGATATTCAATGTAAAAGTACTGCGTATAAACTATACCTCCAACAGCTAATCCTGTAATAGAGTCGCGATGACCCTGCAGCACTTTAAATTTGATCTTTCCCTTCGCGAGGCCATCAACAAAACTATTGTCATCCCTCTCGTCCACGACTTGATCAAAATCTGCTCTTTCACTGACTTCTACTTCTTGCAACTCATTTTCTTTCTGTGTTCCTGACATTTGCTTGGGTATCTGACAGAGTTCCCCGAGAATCAAGCAACAATTTGCACTATCCTCCTTGACTGCCCCCTCCAAACTGGCTAGGATATCACATTGAGGCTTAATAATCAGTTCCCTAATGCATTTCACAACGTCCATCACAAGTGGGCGACTTGCTGGATCGAAATTCAAACATTTGCAAAGATTCTCCCTCAGTGATGCATATTCTGAACCCAATCTACTTTCCACCAATGCACTAACCCTTTCAATCCAGCTTGCATAAGTTGAATGATCACAACAAAAATTCTCACTCATCTTCACCATCTCTTCACTAAATTCGTTTCCAAGCAGCAGCCTCAGCAACACACAAATTAATGACCAAACATCCGAGCCATATCCAACCGCATATCTTGACCTGTCACATTCCACTGCAATGCCCTCTTTCTGCAACACCTCAAACAACAGCTCCGGGCTAGCAAAAGCGCCATCCTTCAATAAACTTCCAAAGGTTGCTCCCAATTCTTCAGCTTCAATTTTCATTCTACCGGAAACAGAATCTACAACAGTGTTCCAAACCTTCCTTCCTGTCACCAAGACCTCATTCAAATCCACATAAGCATGACCAAAATCATCGAAACTAAAGCATGAAACACCAAAACAACCAGCAACAAACCTTTCTGAATGCAAACCAGTCACTGCCTCACACACCTCCATAGCAACCATTGCAAAAGCAGACAACCCATCTTTGCTAAAACCATTCCCATCTCTCAAACCATTCAACTTCTCTGCAAAACTTCCATCTTGGCTCTCACACACTACATACAAAAACCCATCTTCCACATTACCCCACAAGCCATAAACTTTACCTATTCTCTTACACTGTCTCACAGAAACTCTCAGCAACAAACCCAATTCGTTTCTCTCCTCCTCTCCCATTCCACTCAAGCACTTCATAACCCGCGCAGTGTAACTAAACTCAAACACATAACCATTCAAACGCGGTAAACAACCAACCCGAACAAGGCTCACCCTCTGGTCGTCTCTAAAACCAACCCGACCCGAGCACAAAGCTGAAGCAGAAGTAGCACCAGTTCTTCCTTTTAACACGGTAGAAATGCAACAAAGCTCAGAACTTGCTTCATCATCAACTTTCGCCTCCACCAAAACGGCGTCGCTCGGAAGAACCCAGTTCTTCCAGCTGTCGTAAAACTCGTCGGACCAAATGCGAGGCAAGAAATTATAAACCCCATCGGTTTTTTGGGGCTTTTGGGAAATTTGGGAATTAGGGTTAGGATTTTGGCGGGAAGAGAAGGAGAGAGATAGGGAGAGGAGGTCGATGTTCTTGGGCAGAGCGGTGGGGCCCTGCGGAGGGTACCTGACAAGTTGGGTACACGCCGGGCAGCGAATGGTCTCCGGATAGCGCTGGGGCAGCTTGACCAAGCAGGCCTCGCACGCCGAGTGACCGCACGCGAGTACGCGTGGAATTGTGTACTCGCCGTCGTAGTTCTGCAGGCACACTGGGCACTCCGGCAACTCCGGAAACTCCATGATCTCCATCACTTCGAAACGACACCGTTCTGCTAATACATTTTCTCTTCTTTTTTCTTGGACGTTTTTGTCCCCAAATTTTTTCAAATTATCGAAATTGCCCTTCATAGTTTATAAGTCGCGCACGAACCTCACACTCTCTGGTCGCGTTGTGACGGAAGAGGGATCTAAAAGTTGAGCTCAGAAGTTGCTACGATTCTGTTCTGAGGTAAGCTCTCTGTTTGGCTGCCGAGAAAATGTGCTCGCGCTCAAATGAGCCTGCTTTTTCGTGTTGCATTAGTGATTTCTATTTGGTGGATCCACATGAAAATTTCTGACTCATCGTTTTTGGCATGAGAAATTCTCTATTTTTGTTTAATTTGTCGATAAAAATTCGATCTTTAAATAAAAAAATCCAAGAGATCTGGTGCGGTTTTAGTCCCATATTGTCAAAATAATATATTGGACTGTGAAAATTTGATGAACCCATGCAAACCCTTTTGCCCTTTGTTGAATTTAGCTAGGTTCTTTTATTTCTTATAATTTCTGTGATGGAGCATTTATGGGGTTGTTGTTGTTGTTGTTGTTGTTGACATTGTTTGTTTTGGTCAACTAGAATCATGGCGGGTCCGAGCAGTTCCATGTTGTATTCCTCCCTTCTGTTCACTGTCATTCTATCACTTCAAATGATGTATAGAGGGAAGTTGGCATCAACAGAGTTATTTACAATTCTTGGGGGTTTCATCAGTTCTCTCTTATTCCTTTTGCTGCTCACAGTAAGTTCTGAAGCTCATTTTAGAAAAACTTGTATTGTTTGTTCTACACTTCTACTATATAGCCAGCTTATGTCCATTGGCATTGGTTTCTGTTCTTGCAGTTCATTGGAAATTTCCAAGAAACTTGTGGCATAAGGACTGGCTGGGGTGCTGGTGAGTGTGTGTTCATTTCTATTTGTTTGTACAGGAGAGTCCATGTAGATTAGGATCTTTAAAAATGCCCATCATTCCACCCGTTCTAATTGAGCAGATTTTGTAGAATTGCATTGCTCAAGGAAGATTCATATTTTCCAGTTTCTTGGATTTGACAACATGCTTGTCCTTCAAGTAGTTGTGTACTTTCCTCTCATCCAATCCAAAGCATCTATTTAAACACATTGTCTTTGTTTATATGAGTGAACCACCGTTAATATGCTACATTCGCTAGCCCACCCTCTAGGTAGACAGAGAACTTTGTCAATGACCTAGGTTTCTTCCTCAATCTTGGTAATTTATATGTGATCTCTCATAATGGCTGAACAGGAGCATGCATGACTTCTCGATTCAGTAGGTTGCTTCCACTGTGACCAACCAACTCTTTATTTCATGCTTCTTTGAAGTTTGAAATGAAGAATAAAAAATAATAATAAAGAAGGATGTTTTAGATTTCATAAATCCATGCAACTCTTATATTCTAACAATCTAGTATATCAAAATTCTTGTGTTTGTCCTTTCCTTGTGGGGAAGAGAAATGGAGATGGATGAAATATTAAGCTAGTTGAAAGTTTCGTGCATTATTCAAAATGCTTCCTATTAGTGTTGTCTGAATAATTGTTTGTTGTAATGTTTGTAAATAATCTGGCCGTGCTTCTATTGGTTGTGATTTGATACTCAATAGCAAATAAAGGCTAGCACAAATGAATGCTGAAGTTGTTGAACTTTATCATTCAATGGCTGCTATTTCTCTGTTTTCATATTAGCTTCTGAAACCTGTAGAGAGTTAGCCATTCAGATTTTATCAATATTGAAGATTTAGAGGAACAACAATACTATTGACAAAAACGGGGACAGTGAAACTATGGACTTTTTTATAGTTTTGTTTAGTGGCATGCTGGAACTTTATGCTTTAATTGTACATGAATAAATTTCTCAGTGCACAAGCTGTTAATTCAATGTTGTATTACTCATGAAGAAAATGTGGTGACCAGAATTAATTTTCTATTGCAGTTATTATAGCAGAAGTAGTTGCTCTTATTGCTGCTAGCACCGTCCATCGAGTTTGTATCACTACATGGTAATGCTAGTTTCATGATATCTCAATTATAAATTTATACCTTTTGTATATCCTTACATGCACATATTTTTAGATTTAAAAAGTTTGACACATTTGCTTCCATTCCATATGTTTTCAATAGTCTTGGGACATTTATATGCTGACAACATTGTAAATGATCTAATTTTTTCCCTGCAGTTTATTGTTTTCTGCCGGATTACTGTATGAGGTCAACAAGCTTTCAGGGATAATGCTTGCCAAAAGTGAATCTAAATCGAAAAGGTACTGAGTGGGGTTCTATGATTTAGGATGATCTGCAGAAGTTTTGTTGTTTCCTTTTCCTTTGGAGTATAATTTAGAGATAAGTACAAAAAAGAAGGATTATTTTGATATGTATAAGATATTTGTCAACAGTACATACTTGGAAGATATTATTCAATAGCATTGCTGGGAAACTTGTTTACATGTGGTTCTACCCCTTATTAATAGTTCTTGGGCAAATAACAATTTAGTACCTCAACTTTATATGTTGTTTCAATTTAGTACCCCAACNCACTGGGTTGGGGAATGGGGTGTGCGGGGTGGGGGCGGGCTGGGCTGGGGGGTGCGACGGGGCCAGAATACATAGATGTTTGCCAGAATACATAGAGACCATTTGACCTCAAGCAGATACTTGTGCGGTTGTGCCCCTGAAAAGAGACCACGGCTTCCAAATTTTTAAATTTGCCCTTGATACAACTCGAAACTATCTTTTGGTGCTCACTCGTATAAGGCCAAGTAATTGTCATACCCTTTGGTTTTGCTTCAGTCGCTGCATTTCAAGGACATGGCTGAAACACTTGCAGCTCCAAGGGCTGCCAATCCTCTTCCATTTGATGGCTGTGGCCTGTGGGTGACGAAACCACTTGCTTAACTGAATATATCAGAGTAGCATCCTCTTGATTTCGTTCTCTAATCTTGTAAAAACACGGCCACAAATAGAAACCTGCATTAGAGAGTTACATGTAAATATTCACACATTTCTATGGCTCAAAGGTTTAGAAAACGACTCGGTTCGCAAATGACAAGTTGACAACTAGATCCACATCCCAGAAAAGACTGAACTAAACAGACTGCTTGAGGATGTGGTTAATATTTCATCTGAATCATAGAAAAACAGTCAATCTAACTTGAAATTATCTGTTTCTGTGAGTTCTTGTTTCTTTGTTAAATTGCATACGCTAGTGTTACATCTATAAATTCTTTGTATACTATTTGCAATGTTGCCAAAAGTATCCAATGATGCAAATACCTAATACCATACTTTCTCGACAACAAACAGCGAACATTTGCTACATCCATATTTAAAATGGAAAGAACCAACCTGAAAGAGCTGATCTTTTCTCTCATTACCAAGCAGTACCAGCAGCATCACAACTCTAGAACTCATAAGTGTTGGATTAAGAATACCAAACGGTACAAGTTTTCTTAGTTGCTACTTGCTAGTCCTGATTCCTCAATCAAAAAAAGGCTCCTTGACCAAGAGATTCATTTTTTCTTGAAGAAATTTGAGTACATCTTCTCTTCCTTCTTTAATCAGCAATTGTCTTAATCTCCCAAAAGTCACACCTGCTGGCCGAATCCCCTTCTCTATCATCTCTTCCAGGAAGACACAAGCCTTTGAAGCATTGCCCTTCTCACACAATCCATTTATAAGGACTGAATATGTGTGCATGCTCGGGACAAACTGCTTCAACTTCATGTACTTCCACACTTTAAGAGCCATCTCTAGCTCATCTCTCTCACAAAACATCTTTGTCATCATTGTATAAGTATCTGCATCTGGCTCACATACTTTGATCATTTTACGGAAGACACTAAATGCCTCATCAGTCTCCCCACGGTCAATCAAGCTATTTAAAATAATATTGCAGGTCCTTGAATTGGGTGTAACACCTTTGGAATCCATATCATTTAAGGCCCTATACACGTTCTTGAACTTGTTAACTTTACAAAAAGCACCAATCAAGGCATTATAGACGACCACATCAGCCTTGATTCCATTCCTTTCCATCTCCAGGAACGCATCAACAGCATCTTCAATTCTATTTTCCACCCCATATGTATGCACCAAAATGCTATAAATGTAAGATGTAGGCATAGCACCACTAGCATCCATGTCCCGAACAATCTCAATGGCTTCATCCACCCTCCCTGCCTTGCAGAGAACATCAACCATGATACCATAAGTCACTATATCAGGATTACACCCAGCATCAACCATTTCTCTGAAAACCTCCCTTGCCTTGGGCAAATTCGGATCCTTTCCCCAGCCATCAATCAGTATACTATAAGTCTTTGAGTCTGGCTCAAACCGATCCTTCATTTTATCAAAAATCTCCTGGGCCTTCCTCACATTCTTGGACTTGCACAAAGCACTCAGCAGACCATTAAATGCCGCTAAATTCGGAGCACAATCATACTTTTCCATAACATTAAATGTATAAAGCGCTTCCTCAACCTTCTGGGCCCTGGCATACTTCCTCATAATGATGCTAAACGTCTCCATATTCTGCATCCTCTTGGTCCTCATTGAGTTCACAAGTTCCCACATCATTTGGTACTGCCTTATCTTGGCCAAAGACTCGATCATAGCATGGTAAGCCTTAACACTGTGCTCGTAATTTCGCTGCTTCCCTGCCCATTCAAAGAACCGGTATGCAACCATACCGGCATTCTTGAATCTCAAGAGAACATCCTCTACAATTTCAGGTGAAATTCTGATCCCACTTTGGTCAAGAGCAGTATCAAGCGCAAGTGTCGGGCAAGACATCATGATTTTGCATATTCTTTTAGTTGGGTCAGAAGTTTGCCTTATTGCTTCATTTGAACTGTACTTCCGGGACAACATCATCCATCCAAAACAAAATTTTTCCCCACAGTTTTGTACTTTGATAGTCATATTTTTTGGAATCCAATTCAGAATCAAGTCACCTGGAGCATTAAAAACTGAAATGAGTAACATCAAATACATTTAACAATAATGGAACAATGGAATGCTGCAGTAGAATAGTAGATGGGCATAACTTGAATTCTATCTTGAACTAAATCACCCAAATTTCATTGTTTACACAAACATGAAGCTTAAGATCCTCCTTTTTGAGTTTCATTCTTGGAGTTAGTTAAGTTAGTTAAGGAAGCTCATACTCACCCAAAAAGACCAGTGGATAGTGAAAATGGGAAAAAAATGATGGGGCATTAGGTTTGGACAGAGTTTCGGGTTGGGTTCTGTGGGGTTAAGATTTTATAGAAATTCTTACAATTCAATTCGTTTTCTTACGTTTTCTAATATCTTCCAAGTTCCAACAAATTATTCAAAAGAAGTAGAAAATTTAGAGAGCGAGGGTCGAGAGAGTGGTAAAGAAAACGCACTTTGAGCAAGTTTGTGTTCACCGGATTACTGTGGACGTCTTCGTCTTCGCGGGACAGCTCGACGCACTGTCAGTGCAGCTGGGTCTCTGCTCTCAACAAACTCTGTTGAACAAACGGAGCGTGTTCACGTTCTGGGCTCCTCGACCTATGAATCGCAACGCATGTACAAAAAATGTACTGGATCATATACGACGTATGGTTTCAATGTCGTTTGAGAAAACGCACATGCAATAGCAACAATTTAAGAGGCAATTTATTTTCCTCTTATGAGAATTCATTCTTACAAGTTACAAGCTAATTATAATTTGATACATGTTGGATTTTTTAAATTTTTAATTTTCCTAGTAATCAATACCTATTTATAAGTCAATATGTGTCCATTTTGGTTTTTTGAAAGTGATATAGGAGTACAAATATTGACAGATACATCATTTTATACGATTGTTGGTTCAATTTTTTTTTAAGTTACTAAATCATTTTCCTTGTCGGCAATCTCTTCTCTTCTTCCACTTTTTTTTTTTTGGCCCTATTCTCTTCTTCCACTTGAATTATGATTGTTTTGATAAGAAAAATGATTTCTTACATGTAATTATAATTCTCCATGCCTATTTTTCTTATATGAGTATAAAATCATATTTTAATTACAGGTATATACCTTAAAGAATTGTAAATATTCTTTAAATTCTTGTCTAGTCATCAATGTATATACAAGAGAATGCCTCAAACAGATTAAAAGAAAAAAAAAATGAAAATTCAGACCACCAAATTTGAAGTTGGATTTGAGAATTCACTGGATCCAAATCAGACCACAGCTCCAATCTATGTTGTGCTATGCCTGAACTACTAAAACTGGGCCTTGATGTTTCACTTGCCAATATGCAAGAGAACCTAAAAGAAGATCTATATATGTGACTCATTACCAAGCAGCAATGGCCTGTCTGGTAATTTGGGAATGTCAATCCCCTCCAAGCACAAACTTCTTGATGACACCCTTCGGTCCATCCTCCCTCATTGACTCAACAAAAATTTCTTCTACATTCCCTGCTTTTCAGATGCATCCATTTGCAATCTGTGATCAAAACCACCAACGAATTTGAATCCGAATTTGATATGTCCAGCACCTTCCTTCCACTCATGATTTCTAGAATCACAATGCCAAAGCTGTAAACTCACTTTTCTCTGTTAGTTAATCTCTGCCTGCTGCACTAGTGGTCACTGAGATTGCCATTTGACATTAGATCATAGACTAAGAACCTTCTTGCACCTTTCAAATTATTAGCCGAAGTATATGTTACCATGACAATATAATGAAGTGGTAGGACTGTCTCACCAAAGTTTTTCTTGAAAGGACAGTCACATCTGACCATAGAAGAAAATAAAATTTTAATATATGACTTTGAGATATTTTTTTAGTAGAGTAGTCCTGCCACGTGTATAATGTGACTTTCATTCATATACTAATTTGTAATTTTTTTCAAGTAAAATTTACAATTTTCTATAATATATTTTTATTTTTTTTAGTTGGAATTTTCTGTAGTATATAGGGCTAGTTTGGTATTGCTGTGAGAAAAAACAGCTGTGAAGTAAAACAGCTGTAAAGTAAAGTCAGCTGTAAAGTAAAGCAGTTGAGTGTTTGGTAAACCATGTTTTCAAAAGTACTGTGAATGCAAAAAACAATATCAAAGTGTTTGGTAAATGTTAATGTAAAAGTGATGTGACTGTGTATAATTACTAAAATGAACATAATGCTGAAAGTGTATTTCACTTATTTATTTGGTAAAACTAAAATGTTTTTTTACTTATTTTTAAAATTTGTGGCTACAAATTTTTATTAGCATTAATTTTTTTAAGAATAACATTATTAAATAAGTATTCATATTATTTTTTTTAAGTATATTATAATTTTAATCGTAAAAATAAAATATCATAATTAATTATTAAAATATAAAATATAACTAACAATGGACATATTTTTTAATTTAAAAATGAACAAATAAAAATTATATAAATCAATAAGGGTAGTATGATTAAAATAAAATATTCATTGTTGTTATGATTCGCTGCAGTTTTCAAAAGCACCTAGAAACCTGCTTTCTGTTTTTGCTGTGGGGAGTTGAGAATTGTGGGGGAAAGCAGTTTTTTATTTTTTTACCAAACACCAAAACTGCTGTAGGTGATTGAGAATTGTCATCCACAGCAGCTTTTGGGTCCTTCACCGCAATCCCGGCCAAACGGGCCCATAGAATACATGACGTATTGGCAAACAAAAAAAATACATGATGTCATAATATTGAGTGGTCATACCATACACATAATACAACTTTATCTAGAACATAAAACGACTCTATCTAGAATGTTAGTTATTTATTATAAGATTTTACGAGTTTTATTTACTACACACACATCCTTTATTGTTAATCCATCTTAACATAAAACATTAATTGACCAAAATTTGATGAGTAAAATGTTAATTTTGCCCTGTAGAACTCCTTTATAGTTTTCGGTAGGGCTACCTTTTGGTTTGGTTTTTACCAAACTGATCGACTACCAACCAAATTTTTTTTTGGTTTGGTATACCGATTTTCACAATTCGAAAATCCAAAATTCGAAATCGAAAAAAGTTAGTTTGGTTTTAATAAAAATCGAAAAAAATTGGTAAACCGACCGATTACTGAAAATTATTACTAAAAGAAACTGAATTGATTATTATCGAAATATATACCAAAAAAACTGAAACAATTACCGAAATTTAGTTATATATATTTATATAATACTATTATGTTAATGGTACAATAAATATTAAACTACTAATATCTTAAACAACTATAAGAAAATATAATTGTATAATGTTATCATATTAATATTATCAAAAGTGTGAGTTAAGATATAGAGTCATTCTTTAATAACGTAAATATTATTATTTTTAGGAAAATAAGAATCTCATTTTTAAATAAGTAATGCATATATATATACTCATATTTATCGGTATATATACATACTAAATTAATAGGATATGTACTAATACCTATTATTAAACTAATTATACTAGTATATATTATTACTAATATTAATATTATTGCAATTAATATTAGTACTATACTAAACTAGCAATACTACTCGTGCAAATATATATTCATTAAACATTATATTTTATGCATCATATTTGATTAAATTTAAAGTTATATTGGTATATAATAATTAGTATTATTATAATTAAACTGAAAATAAACCGAAGATATACTAAATTAAATTAAAAATGAACCGAAGATATAGCAAAGTAAATCGAAAATGAACCGAAAATATCTGATACCAAAATTACCGAAATCGAACCGAAAACTAAAATTTATCAAAAATTACCGAATCGAAAAATACCAAAATTGAAAAATATCAAAATCAAAAAATACCAAATTTTTTTGTTTTAGTTTGGTAAATCTTAATACCGATCCGAACCGACCGATGAACAGCCCTAACTTTTCTCGGCCCAAAAATATTAATAAATTCAGCTTACAAAAAAAACATATATGGCAGAAAACTAACAAACAAAATTTGTTGAGTGTAGACTGTGTAGTTAGAAACTTAGAATTTAGAAACCTCTTTTTGGAGAAACCTCTCTTTGCACGGAACACGATCCAGGACTAACATCATGTGTTTTGCATGAAGATTTTGACCATTGTAATTTAAAAAAGTCAAAATTCATAAAATTATAATGGTCAAAATCTACACGCAAAACACATGATTTTAGTCCTGGATCGTGTTTGGTGCAGTACCTATCACTCTGAGTCTTTGACAGGACAAGCCGGAAAGGCAAGTGGAAGAACCCAACTGCAATACATTATAGACTTGTTTTTTTTTTTTGTGGCTGGTCAATAGCCAATACATTATAGACTTTGACACGTACTGATAGAAACGTCAAACACAAACTCCTGCCACAAATAACAATCCCGCTACTTGGATTTTGCTGAAAAACGTTCTACATGTCCTTCAAATTCTTGTTTCGTCGCCAATGTGTATACAAAAGAATACCTTAGAAAGATGAAAAGAAAATATTAAAAAACAATGAAAATTAACACACAAAACCACCACTTTTGATGTTTGATTTGAGAATACACAGCTCCAATCTATGTTGTGCTTGTGCTTGTGCCTGAACTAAAACTGGGTCTTGATCTTTCACTTGCCAACAACCTAGAAAACCCAAAAGAAGATCTATGTGACTCATATCCAAGTGGCACTGGCCTGTCTGGTAATTTGGGAATATCAATATCACCCTCCAACATCTTGAGGGCCTCAGAAATGGTAGGCCTAAAGGCCACCATAACATGAGCACAAAGAATCCCAACAAGCACAAACCTCTCCATGACCCCCTTTGGTCCATCCTCCCTCATTGACTCATCAAAAATTTCTTCTACATTCCCTGATTTCAGTTGCATCCATGCCCAATCTGTGATCAAAACCATCGATGAATTCGAGTCCAAATTTGATGTGTCCAGCACTTTCCTTCCACTCATGATTTCAAGAATCACAATGCCAAAGCTGTAAACATCACTCTTCTCTGTTAGTTGTCCATAGAGAGCATATTCAGGTGCCAAATAGCCATGTGTGCCAGCAACCCTAGTGGTGAGGTGAGATTGACCCTCTGAACTTTGCTTGGCCAACCCAAAGTCTGCAACTTTTGCTTTCATTTCTGAGTCCAAGAGTATGTTTGTGGCTTTTATGTCTCTGTGATAAATGGCAGGTTTGATCCCATAATGCAAGTAAGCAAGCCCTTTTGCTACATCAATGATTATATTCTTGCGCTGAGGCCAAGTTAATTTTTGCTTGCTGCACAAGTGGTCACTGAGATTACCATTTGACATAAGATCATAAACCAAGAACCTTCTTTTACCTTTCAAATCATCACTTGTAACACAGCAGCCTCTAAGCGAAAGAAGGTTTCTGTGCCTTATTTTGCTTATGATCTCAACCTCATTGGAAAACTCTTCATCACCTTTTGAGTCCAAATCAAGAACTTGCTTGACTGCAACCAAAGTGCCATCAGGAAGTGTTCCTTTGTACACAACCCCATACCCACCTTGGCCAATCATGTTTTTCTGAGCAAATCCATTGGTGGCTTTTTCAAGCTCTGGTGCACCAAACCATTTGGCCCCAGAATTGGGCAAAAAACTAGCTCTGAAGCTGCTCACATATTTATCATGAAGAACATTCTGTCTCTCTTTTTTATCCCATTTCCTGTACAGAACTATAATCCCAAAAGCAAGCACAATACCAATCAAAGCACCCAAGACCCCAAAAACCCATTTCAACAAAGTGGTCTTGCTCATCTGATTTGAGGACTTTTTGTCTGCTGAGGTAGACAGAGCCAAACCCAGAATGCAAGAAGCTGTTCTGGGCTCATTTGGACCCAACTCATTAACAACCCCTGCAGCATATAACACAGTGAAGTAAAAGCATTTAGTAACATTTGGGCCTAAACTATTCAATTGGGAATTCACCTTCAGCCCAGCATCAAGACAAGAACTGCACCTTGTTAGCCCCTCCAGGTCTCCCTTGCAAGATGTGTCCAATGGGGTCACTGGACCAATCTTCTCTGTCCAATCCTGGATTGTCAAAATCCCAGCACAACTCAAAGGACTACCCACAAACTGGGTTGTGTTCTCAAAGCAAAGAGGGACTATGGAGGGTTCAAGTGACAAGGCAGCAAGCCTGGTTTGGAAATCAAACAGACAAGAAGCTGAGGCATTTGCATTGGGCAATTGGAACATGGAGGTCTCTTTGAGGTGTTGGGCAAGGCCTATGCCAAAGAGGCTGAGAAGGGTCTGGCAGCAGTGTTTCCCATTTGGGTCTTTGCAAAGTGAAGTGTCCCATGGGAAGGTTTCAACGTAGCTGAGATCTATGGGACATGAGGAAGTGGCTGAAGCTGAATTAATGTGGAAAACGATGGAGAAGAAGAAGAGGAAGACAAGGGAACAGAGTGAGAAGGTCTTGCTCTTGCCCATCTGGGTGGTCTCCTGTGTGTTTTGTCTAAAACGGTGGTTTTGGGACATTTTGGAGGTGTGATATAGAGTTGGGGTTTGAGCAGGAACTGAACTATCAACAAGACAACAATGGGGCAGTGGCTGGCGGGTTAGTCAAAATGCACGTTTTTGTTTCACATTTATCATTTATCATTTCTCTTTTTGCTAACCAATTATAATAGGGTTTAGTGGGCATCTCTGATGTATGTAGTCAGCGTAAATTATTTAAATAGTATGATATGTTACGTTACACGGTCCTGATATTAATTTACACCATGTATTTAGTTAATAATTTATACAATTAAGAATTCAAATTAATTATCTATAAAATTGCATGTCAATAACTCAAATGACACATATAATGAGAGCACATGTGCTTATTGGGTCTCATACGGGTATAGTTGGTTGGTTCTAACAACATACAGAAATTAAAATATTTAATTTAAAAATATATTTTTTTTTTGTTATATTAGTGTTATATTAGAGGGAATCAAATTTTGGTTTAACTTAATCCTAACTCTTATTCCACCCACATTTACTACTTGAGCTAACCTCAAGGATTTAATTCAAAAATAGTTGGTAATGTGTGAACATGTGTACTGGGCCGGCCATTAGGGGGGTGCACCTGTGATGATCGCACAGGGCCCCAATTTTGGAGGGCCCCAAAATATTAGGCCCATATATATGTATATATTTAATTTTTTTTATTATTACTCTAATTAAACCAATAAGCCCAACCTCCCATATTACAAATTTTTTTTTTTTTTTTTTCAATGGATAATATCTATGAGACATATTCTCTTTCACTTTCACGTCTCTCTTTATTCTATGTTGAAGTTTCCCAAAATCTTTCATTCTAGTGTGTTCAATCTCATGATTCTCATCTTGCGTGTTTCAATAATCAAACTTAGAACTCCTCTTTGGTTCCTTTTCCCTAGTTTGTTTTATTGTTTATCTATTTGATTTGGTCATGAGCTGGTGCCATCCCCTCTAGACCTTTCTTCAAGACAATATTAAAATTTTAAACCCCCAAATTAGTTGTAGGTATCTTCTTTTCTTTATTAACTAATAAATCTTTTTATTCTTTTGGTTTTGGGTTTATTTATTTTGGAGTTATGCAAAATAAATTAAATAATCACTATTTTATTATCTTAATTGCAATTGAGAAATGAAAAAGCTGAAATCATACAATTAATATGTAAGAAAGAGACTATTTTTTGTTTAATTGGCACAGGGCCTTCTAAATTTTTGAGACGGCCCTGCATGTGTAAGATCTTATATTTAGTTATAGACTTTATTTAAGATATTAAAATATAAATTTTCAGTTTAAATTCATAATTTAGACTTGGGTGTAATGGTGTATACGATTTCCAAAACGAAAAAAGATTCTTGTGTGTACGCATATATTAAAGTCCATGAAGACCCTTTTTTTAGTGAAAAGAATAAATTTTTTATGTGCTAGGCAACTTGTAGTTGTTAAAACCAGTATTGTCTTCACCAGTTGCCACTATTTTATTTATAATTATAAGTATCCATGAGAATGTGCAGCTAGCAAGTAAAGTCACAGCTGGCCACATCTAAAGTAAATTTTATAATACATTCAAACTGCGGCCATAGGTTGCAGATATTGTTAACTTTAATCAGATTGTCTGTTTTTATTTCTACTTATTTTGGGGATGGAGAAATTTAAACTTGAGACTTTTTTAATATTGTAAAAAAGAAATATCATTAAACTAATAATTAATTATAGTTAATACAAATTGTCTGTTAAATTAAGGGGTTTTTTCCTACTAATTTTGTAGGAATGTCTATAGAGAGAAAAGTGTTGTTGCTAATGTTGCTAATGGGCTGGCTGGTTTGAGACTCTCTCTCACTTTGGGCAGGCTGCTGAGTGAAGATTTTGGTGTACATGGTTTAGCTAGTTTCTTTGTTTTTGGGATTTAAAATATTAATGTTTTTTTGTTTGGGAAGACAATTTTTTTTTTTTTTTTATATCGGAAGAAATCGAATCCTGAATTTAGCCTAATAATAAGTTTATAATCCTTATTCTACCCACCATCACTATTTGGGCTAATCCCAACAGCTTCTCACCATATCTGTTGTTGAGTTTTTGTATCGACTTAGTTGGTATTTCGCGACCTCATGTCGTGTGACCTTAGGTCCTTAGTTGTGTTTGTTCTTGGGCACTAAGCCCTCCATTTCAACCATAAAAAAAACTTCCCTTCTAACAAGTTTTTATCAAAACATAAATACACGAAAATCAACTCATGAAATTATGCAAGAGTTACATGCAAATAATATAATGAAGAAACAATCCCGTTTAGTTTGAGCTAGTTTTTTGTGTTCTTTTCAGGCTTAGGCCCGCCCTCTTAAAAAAAAAAAAAATACTGAAGAAGCAATGAGTTTTTTTTTTTTTTTAATAATATCTAAGAAACAATGAGTTCATTATCAACAATAAACGAGTTTAATATGGGATCATGAGTTGGACATTCATCTGCAGCTTCTGCTGTCTTGTCATCATAATTTGCGAGTTGTGAGTTGTGTGACTCATTTGGCATTAGCTGGGGGCCACAAGAATTGTATTGTTGTATTGACACGATACCGAGCTGTCCTTATTATTATATTTCTCTTTTCGCATCATTGTAGATTTTCTTTGGTAGAATGATGGAATCACAATACTTTCTTTTTTTCTTTTCTTCCACCTAACACAAAATCATTTTTTTTTCCTTTCGAAATTTAACATAAATGTCTTTCAATTGTTAGTGTACAAGTCTTTTCTTTTTATATGTGAAAGAGAAAAATTTATAGCAAAATACATTTAAATCAATAAAACATTTTAATATTATATAATGGTCAATGTAAATTTTATTTTCTCATAAAGTCAATGATTTTTTAAATTATATCTCACTTTAGTTACTAAGCCCAACCACTTGATGATATCATGTATTTTGGTGTATTGAAAAATATTAATTTGCTCATTCTTTTTTTTCATTACTTATGGATGTAAAATTATCATGTTGCCTTTGAATTAATTTAGAGTATATAAATGAAGTTTATGATTTAAAAATAGGATTCTAAAGCTAAACCTTAAGTCGTTTTACTACGTAGCAGTCAAACACAAATCTAATACAAATCTAATACAAATCTAAATCTGAATAGTAATGTATGTTTATTAATCTATTATAATTTATCTTTTTAATTTTGGTCAATAATGATTAAAATGAAATTATGAAAAAGTGCATTGATTATTATGTAATTGTGAATTTTTTTATTTATTTATTTGTAATTGGCCCAAAGATTTAATTGACTTAATTTGTCTCCCAAGTCAAGTCTAAATAAAATGAACTGACTATTTGTATTTTTTTTGTTTCTACTATTTTGGAAGAGTTGAGAGTTGAATTTAAGACTTCTTCTAACATTAAGAAGAAAACTACGATTGGCCTATTTAATTCAAGTTTTAAAGGTCTGAAAATGAGAAATTAATTATATTCTCACTTTTGGTAAGTACAAGGAAGAGAAATCAATTCATGACTCAAGGGAATCATTTCCAATTCATGCATAACCCAAACATGAGAATAGAAATAAAAAGGTAATTCCTTGTTTACTTTCACATGATTACCAAACACAGAAAATAGAATTCACATTTTCTTTCCCCTAGAAAATGCAAAGAAATTGATTTATCAATAAATCAATTTCGTGAACCAAACAGACCCTTATATAGTAACTAACTATTTTTCTGGTTATTTATGGCTAGACAAATTCCAACTTACCCTATTGATATTGCTTGTGTTTTGGGTCATAACCTGACCCGTTTCAAATAGACCCTAAGTCGAGGTATTTTAAATATCTCAATTCTCTCATTTCAAAACATTTCAGTTGTATGATTTAGAAATCGTCAAAACATTACTTGAAATGTCATTAAGTATAATTTGAAATACACCAAGGGTATAAACATTCAAAATCCCTCAAGGTACGAACTGAAACTCTCAAGTAATGATTTAGGATGCCGTAAAGAACGACTTGAGAAACTCTATGGTATGAATTGGGAAGTGTCAAAACATGACTTGGAATGCCAGTCAGTACAATTTGCAATAAACCTAGGGTATAAACATTTAAAATATCTCGAGTTACCAACTAAAATTCTCACAGAACTTGGGATGCCCAAAGAAACGACTTCAGAAACTCGAGGGTATTACTTCGAAAGCGTCAAAAGATGACTTGGAATGCCACTAAGTACAATTTGAAATCCACCAAGTGTATAAATATTTAAAATACCTTGAGTTACCAACTAAAATTCTCACGCAACGACTTGAGATGTCATGAGGAACGAATTGAGATGCCTTAAGTAATGACTTGAGAAACTCCAGGATATTACTTGGGAAGCTTTAAAACATGATTTAGAATGCCACTGGGTACAATTTGAAATGCACCAAGTGTATAAACATTTAAAATATCTCGAGTTGCCAACTGAAATTCTCATTGAACGACTTAGGATGTCCTAAGAAACGACTTTAATTAGATGCCCTAAGGAATGACATGAGAAATTTTAGGGTATGACTTGAAAAACTTTATAATATTACTTGAGAAGCGTCAAATCAAGACTTGGAATGTTACTAGGTACAATTTGAAATGCACCAATGGTATAAATATTTAAAATCTCTCGAGTTACGAATTGAAATTTTCAACGACCGACTTGTGATGTTTTAAGGAATGACTACAGATGCCCTAAGGAACAACTTGAGAAACTCTAAGGTATGACTTGGGTAGCGTCAAAATATGACATACAATGTTACTTAGTACAATTTGAAATGCATCAAGAGTATAAACATTTAAAATATCTCGATGTACGAACTGAAATTTTCAAGAAACAACTTAAGATGCTTTAAGTAACGATTTGAGAAACTCTAGAATATGACTTAGGAATCATCAAAACATAACTTTGAATGTCACTAAGTACAATTTGAAATGCACCAATGGTATAAACATTCAAAATTTCTCGAGGTACGAACTGAAATTCTCTAGAAACGACTTTAGATGCACTAAGAAACGACTAGAGATGCCTTAAGAAACTATAAGATATGACTTGGGAAGCGTCAAAACATGACTTGGAATGTCACTAAATATAATTTGAAATGCACCAAGGGTTTAAGCATTTAAAATCTCTCGAGGTACGAACTGAAATTCTTAATGAATGATTTAGGATGTCTAAGGAACGACTTGAGAGCCTTAAGGAACGACTTGAGAGCCTTAAGGAACGACTTGATAAACTCTAGGGTATGAATTGGGAAGTGTCAAAACATAACTTGAAATGCCACTAAGTACAATTTGAAATGAACCAAAGGTATAAACAATTAAAATACCTCGAGTTACCAACTGAAATTCTCACGGAACGACTTTAGATGCCCTAAGGAACGACTTGAGAAACTCTACAGTATTACTTGGGAAGCATTAAAACATGACTTAAAATGCCACTAGATACAATTTGAAATGTACCAAGTGTATAAACATTTAAAATACCTCGAGTTACCAATTGAAATTCTCACGGAATGACTTAGGATGCCTTAAGGAACGACTTGAGAAACTCTAGGGTATGACTTGAGAAACTCTATAGTATTACTTGGGAAGCGTCAAATCAAGACTTGGAATGTCACTAGGTATAGTTTAAAATGCACCAATGGTATAAACATTTAAAATTTCACGAGTTACGAATTTAAGTTTTCAACGAACAAATTGAAATGTCCTAAAGAACGACTGTAGATGCCATAAGAAACAATTGGAGAAACTCTAAGGTATGAATTGGGTAGAGTCAAAACATGACTTTAGATGTTATTAGGTATAATTTGAAATGCACCAAGGTTATAAACATTTAAAATACCTCGATGTACGAACATAAATTTTTAAGAAACGACTTGAAATGTCCTAAGAAACAACTTGAAATGTTCTAAGGAACAACTTGAGAAACTCTAGGGTAAGACTTAAGAATCGTCAAAATATGACCTGGTATGTCACTAAATACAATTTGAAATACATTAAAGGTATAAATATTGAAAATCCCTCAAGGTACGAATAGAAATTGTCAAGGAACGACTTGAGATGCCCTAAAAAACGACTTAGGATGCCCTAAGAAATAACTTGAGAAACTCTAGGGTATTACTTGGGAAGGGTCAAACATGACTTGGAATGCCACTAGGTACAATTTGAAATGCACAAAGTGTATAAACATTTAAAATATCTCGAGTTATCAACTGAAATTCTCATGAAACGACTTAGGATGCTCTAAGAACGACTTTAGATGTCCTAAGTAACGACATGAGAAACTCTAAGCATGACTTGAGAAGCTTTATAGTATTACTTGGGAAGCGTCAAATCAAGACTTGAAATGTCATTAGATACAATTTAAAATGCACCAATGGTATAAACATTTAAAATTCCTCGAGTTACGAATTGAAATTTCCAACGAACGACTTATGATATTTTAAGGAACGACTAGAGATGCCCTAAGGAATAACTTGAGAAACTCTAATTTATGACTTGGGTAGCGTCAAAACATGACATACGATGTTACTTGGTACAATTTGAAATGCATCATGGGTATAAACATTTAAAATATCTCGATGTACGAACTAAAATTTTAAAGAAACAATTTGAGATGTCCTAAGGAACGACTTGAGAAACTATAGGATATGACTTAGAAATCGTTAAAACAAGACTTGGAATGTCACTAAGCACAATTTGAAATGCACCAACGGTATAAACATTCAAAATTCCTAGAGGTACGAACTGAAATTCTCTAGAAACGACTTTGGATGCCCTAAGAAACGACTTGAGATGCCTTAAGAAACGATTTAATAAACTATAGGGTGACTCGGGAAGCGTCAAAACATGACTTGGAATGTCACTAGATACAATTTGAAATGCACTAAGGGTTTAAGCATTTAAAATCTCTCGAGGTACGAACTGAAATTATTAAGTAATGATTTAGGATGTCCAAGGAACGACTTGAGAAGCCTTAAGGAACGACTTGAGAAGCCTTAAGAAACGACTTAAGATGCCTTAAGTAACGACATAAGAAACTTTAAGGATGACTTGAGAAACTTTATAGTATTACTTGAGAAGCGTCAAATCAAGACTTGGAATGTCATTAGGTACAATTTAAAATGCACCAATGGTATAAACATTTAAAATTTCTCGAGTTACGAATTGAAATTTTCAACGAACGACTTGTGATGTCCTAAGGAACGACTAGAGATGCCCTAAAAAACAACTTGAGAAACTCTAAGGTATGACTTGGGTAGCGACAAAATATGACATACGATGTTACTTGGTACAATTTGAAATGCACCATGGGAATAAACATTTAAAATACCTCGATGTACGAACTGAAATTTTCAAGAAACAATTTGAGATTCCCTAAGGAACGACTTAAGAAACTATAGGGTATGACTTAGGAATCGTTAAAACATGACTTGAAATGTCACTAAGTACAATTTGAAATGCACTAACGGTATAAACATTCAAAATTTCTTGAGGTACGAACTGAAATTCTCTAGAAACGATTTTGGATGCCCTAAGAAATGACTTGAGATACCTTAAGAAACGACTTAATAAACTATAGGGTATGACTTGGGAAGCATCAAAACATGACTTGAAATGTCACTAGATACAATTTGAAATGCACTAAGGATTTAAGCATATTTAAATCTCTTGAGGTATGAACTGAAATTATTAAGGAATGATTTAGGATGTCCAAGGAACGACTTGAGAAGCCTTAAGAAACGACTTAAAATGCCTTAAGAAATGACTTAAGAAACTATAAAGTATGACTTGGGAAGCGTCAAAACATGACTTGGAATGTCACTAGATACAATTTGAAATGCACCGATGGTTTAAACATTTAAAATATCTCGAGGTACGAACTAAAATTTTTAAGAATTGATTTAGGATGTCCAAGGAATGACTTGAGAAGCCTTAAGGAATGACTTGATAAACTCTAGAGTATGAATTGGGAAGTGTCAAAACATGACTTGAAATGCCACTAAGTACAATTTGAAATGAACCAAGGGTATAAACAGTTAAAATACCTTGAGTTACCAACTAAAATTCTGACGGAACGACTTTGTATTCACTAAGAAATGACTTCAGATGCTTTAAGGAACGACTTGAGAAACTCTACGGTATTACTTAGGAAGCGTCAAAACATGACTTGAAATGCAACTAGGTCCAATTTGAAATGCACCAAGTGTATAAACATTTAAAATACCTTGAGCTACCAATTGAAATTTTCAAGGAACGACTTGGGATACCCTAAGGAACGACTTGAGAAACTTTAGGGTATGACTTGAGAAACTCTATAGTATTACTTGGGAAACGTCAAATCAAGACTTGGAATGTCACTAGATACAATTTAAAATGCATCAATGGTATGAACATTTAAAATCGCACGAGTTACGAATTTAAGTTTTCAACGAACGACTTGGAATGTTCTAAAGAACGACTGAAGATGCCCTAAGGAACAATTTGAGAAACTCTAATGTATGAATTAGGTAGCGTCAAAGCATGACTTTAGATGTTACTATGTACATTTAAAATACCTCAATGTACGAACAAAAATTTTTAAGAAACGACTTGAAATGTCTTAAGGAACGACTTGAGAAATTTTAGGATAAAACTTAAGAATCGTCAAAACATGACTTGGTATATCACTAAATACAATTTGAAATACACCAAAGGTATAAACATTGAAAATCCCTCGAGGTACGAACTAAAATTCTCAAGGAACGACTTGGGATGCCCTAAAGAACGACTTGAGATGCACTAAGGAACGACTTGAGAAACTCTAGAGTATTACTTGGGATATGTCAAAACATAACATGGAATGCCACTAGGTACAATTTGAAATGCACCAAGGGTATAAAAATTTAAAATATCTGGAGTTTTCAACTGAAATTCTCACGGAACGACTTAAGATGCCCTAAGGAACGACTTGAGATGCCCTAAGGAACGACTTGAGAAACTCTAGGATATGATTTGAGAAACTTTATAGTATTACTTGGGAAGCACCAAATCAAGACTTGGAATGTCAGTAGTTACAGTTTGAAATGCACTAATAGCATAAAAATTTAAAATCTCTCGAGTTACGAATATAAATTTTTAACGAACGACTTAAGATGTCCTAAGGAACAACTAGAGATGCCCTAAGGAATAATTTGAGAAACTCTAAGGTATGATTTTGGTAGCGTGAAAACATGACTTGAAATATTATTAGGTACAATTTGAAATGCACCAAGGGTATAAACATTTAAAATATCTCGATGTACAAACAGAAATTTTCAAGAATTTAAGAAACGACTTAAGAAACTCTATGGTATAACTTAGGATCATCAAAATATGACTTGAAATGTCACTAACTACAATTTGAAAAGCACCAACGGTATAAACATTGAAAATCCCTCAAGATACGAACTGAAATTCTCAATGAACGACTTAAGATGCTATAAGGAACGACTTAAGATGTTATAAGGAATGACTTGAGATGCCTTAATGAACGACTTTAGAAACTATAGGGTATTACTTGGGAAGCGTCAAAATATGACTTGAAATTTCACTAGATACAATTTGAAATGCTCCAAAGGTTTAAGCATTTAAAATCCCTCGATATACAAACTAAAATTCTAAAAGAACGACTTTGGATGACTTAAGGAACGAATTGAGATGCCTTAAAGAACAATTTGAGAAACTTTATGGTATGAATTGGGAAGTGTCAAAACATGACTTGGAATGCCACTAGGTACAATTTGAAATGCATATAAGTATTTAAAATATCTCGAGTTACCAACTGAAATTATCAAGAAACGACTCAGGATGTCTGAAGGAACGATTTGAGATGCTCTAAGGAACGACTTGAGAAACTCTAGGGTATTACTTGGGAAGTGTCAAAATATGACTTGGAATACACCAATGGCATATAAACATTTAAAATTTCTCGAGTTACGAAATGAAATTTTCAACGAACGACATAGGATGTCTTAAGGAACGATTGAAGATGTCCTAAGGAATAACTTGAGAAACACTAAGGTATGACTTGAGTAGCGTCAAAGCATTACTTGAGATGTTACTAGATACAATTTAAAATGCACCAAGGGTATTAACATTTAAAATCCCTCGAGTTACGAATTGAAATTTTTAACAAACGACATTGGATGTTCTAAGAAACAACTTGAGAAACTCTAAAGTGTGACTTGGGTAGCATCAAAACATAACTTGAGATGTTATTATGTACAATTTAAAATGCACCAAGGGTATAAACATTTAAAATCTTTCGAGTTACGAATTGAAATTTTCAACGAATGACTTGAGATGTCTTAAGGAACGATTGTAAATGCCATAAAGAACGACTTAAGAAAATTTAGGATATGACTTAGGAATCGTCAAAACATAACTTGAAATATCACTAAGTACCAATTGAAATGCACCATGGGTATAAATATTTAAAATCTTTCGGGGTACGAACTGAAATTCTCAAGAAACGACTTGAGATACCCTAAGGAACGATTTGAGATACCCTAAGGAACAACTTGAGAAACTATAGGGTATGACTTAGGAAGTGTCAAACCATAACTTGGAATGTCACTAGATACAATTTGAAATGCACCAAGAGTTTAAGTATTTAAAATTTCTCGAGGTACAAATTAAAATTCTGAAGGAACGATTTAGGATACCTAAGAAACGACTTGAGATGCCTTAAGGAACGACTTGAGAAACTCTAGGGTATGAATTGGGAAGCGTCAAAACTTAATTTGGAATGTCACTAGGTACAATTTGAAATGCACAAAGGGTATAAACATTTAAGATACCTTGAGTTACCAACTGAAATTCTGAAGAAACGACTTGGAATGCCCAAAGAAACGATTTGAGATGCCCTAAGGAACAACTTGAGAAACTATACGATATTACTTGGGAAGCGTCAAAACATAACTTGGAATGCTATTAGGTATAATTTGAAAATGCACCAAGGGTATAAACATTTAAAATAACTCAGGTTACCAACTGAAATTCTCACGGAACGACTTGGAATGCCCTTATAAACGACTTGAAATGCCCTAAGGAACGACTTGAGAAACTCTATGGTATGACGTGAGAAACTCTATAATATTACTTGGAAAGCGTCAAATCATGACTTGAAATGTCACTAGGTACAATTTGAAATGCACCAATAGTATAAACATTTAAAATCTCTCGAGTTATGAATTGAAATTTTCAACGAACGACTTGGGATGTCCTAAGAAACGATTAGATATGCCATAAGGAACAACTTAAGAAACTCTAAGGTATGACTTAGGTAGCGTCAAAACCTGACTTGGGATGTTATTAGGTACAATTTGAAATGCACCAATGGTATAAACATTTAAAATCTCTCGAGTTACAATTTGAAATTTTCAGCGAACGACTTGGGATGTCATAAGGAACGATTGGAGATGCCCTAACGAATGACTTGAGAAACTCTAGGGTATGACTTAGGAATCGTCAAAACATGACTTGGAATGTCACTAAGTATAATTTGAAATGCACCAACGGTATAAACATTCAAAATCCCTAGAGATACGAACTGAAATTCTTAAGAAATGACTTGTGATTTCCTAAGGAACGACTTGAGATGTTTTAATGAATGATTTGAAAAACTATAGGGAATGACGTGGGAAGCTTCAAAACATGACTTGAAATGTTACTAAATATAATTTCAAATGTACCAAGGGTTTAAGCATTTAAAATTGCTCGAGGTACGAACTGAAATTCTCAATGAACAACTTAGGATGTTCTAAGGAATGACTTGATATGTCTTAAGAAACGACTTGAGAAACTCTAGGGTATGAATTGAGAAGTGTCAAAACATGACTTGAAATGCCACTAGGTACAATTTTAAATGCACCAAAGGTTTAAACATTTAAAATACCTCGAGTTACCAACTCAAATGCTTAAACCCTTGGTGCATTTCAAATTGTATCTAGTGATTGTCCAAATCATGTTTTGAAGTTTCCTAAGTCATGTTTTAAGGTTTCCTAAGTCATACCCTATAGTTTCGTAAGTCGTTCTTTAAGGCATCTTAGGTCGTTGCTTAGAGCATCTCAAGTCGTTCCTTGAGAATTTCAGTTCGTAACTCGAGAGATTTTGAATGTTTATACCCTTAGTGCATTTCAAATTGTATTAAATGACATTTCAAGTCATGTTTTGAGAATCAAGATATTTTAAAATAAATCGAGATATTTCAAATAGACCATAAGCATTTAAAATACCTCGAGTTTTGGTAATGAGTGACATTCTTAATAAATCAATTTCGTAAACTAAACAGACCCTTATATGGTAACTGACTATAATTGTCTGGTTATTTATGGCTAGACAAATTCCAACTTTACCCTATTGATATTGTTTGTGTTTAAGTCCTTTAGAAAAACAGTTTTTTGGATGGAGACCGGAGGTGTTTTAAAATTTGTAAGAAAATTATTTTAATTTATAATAATTTATAAGAAAATCATTTTAATTCATAATAAAGTCATTTTAATTTATAAGAAAATCTTTTAATTCATAATAAAGTTCTTCTCCGATTTGAAAGATATTTTCCCCTATTTGAAGAGTATTTTCTCTCCTATGGTGTAGAGTGGGCTCTGTCCAAAATCTCGGAATTAAAACCTAAAATAAAGCCGTCAAAGAAGAAAAATAAAAAGACTTAATTAAAAACTCTAAATTACTACCGGTCTTAATTTAAGAAAAACTCATAAAATAGACTGAATTCTAAATTTTCTTAAATAAAATTGGATAAGTTTTACCACGTCAACACTTTGTAATAAAGTTATAGAGTTGATTTTATGTCTTTAACTACAATTTAAACCCATAAGTATATCCAGCCGAAAAAAAAATTGTAAGAATATCATTGCAACATTTTCACCCACATAAATTCAACTATAAGTTAGGTCAAATGTAAGAGATCAAAAATGTAATTTGGCTAAAAAAATTTAGCATATAGAGGACCATCGGTTAATTTTGATACTATATCAACTAAAGTGAAACCGATTCAAACTATATATACCATAATTATAATTTTACATTATATTTTTTAACACATAAACCTCAATATTTTATACCAATTCCTTTTTTTGCTCGAATATTTTTTAACACATAAACCTCAATATGTTACATGATATACCAATTCTATATATTTAATAATTAGGTCAATATATACCAATGTAATTTGGCTAAAAAATTTTAAAGTACAGTGGATAAATTTAAATTTATATAATTTTTATTTTACCTTAATTGATTTTTTGAGGTAGTAGGTACATATTGTGCATTTTGCCACAGAAGGAGAGTCATGGACTCACACTCACCGACAGGAGAGAACAGCATATCATATAACTTAAATAATTCAACTCCCTGGCAAAAAAAAATAATAATAATTCAACTCCAAATTTAGCATTTGCGAAGCTGCGTGGCATACGTCGTCGTCTCCACTCAGAGAGAGTCAGAGAGAGAGAGAGAGAGAGAGAGAGAGAGAGAGATACAGAGGAGAGAAAAACAGAGACAGAGAAAAAGCAAAAGCCGGGATCTTCATCCAAATTCCCGGAAAAAATCCAAGCCCGTCTCTCTTTCCAATCACCCAATGCCCGCCAATTCGTCCTCACCATCCCAAACCCAAATCTCCCACCATCTCTCTTTCTCTGCTCAAGTTTCATTTCCCAACTTGCCCCCATTTTTCAGATCCCCTGTTCTTCCCCAATTACACATTCAATAGATCCTAGATCAATTAGATAGACCCATATTTTACAATTCCCATTTCTTCAACATCCCCTGTTCATATTTTCCCGATATTCATATTTTTTGTTGCTCAATTGGAATCCCATTTCTTTCGAATTCCGATATGGACGAGTTTGGTGTCTTGACCGAGAGGTTCGGGTTAAAACCCCAAGGAAAATCGGCGCCAATGGCCGCATCGAAACGACCCACAAACGATTCTGGTTTAAACCTCAAAGCGTCGTTGTTCTCTTCTTCCAGATCGTCCGCCAATTCCAATTCCGATTACGCGTCTTTTCCCGACGACCTTAACGGGCCCTTTCAATCGAGCTCTAACAACAAAACGTACAGCTCTGGAGGCTTGGACGATTACGACGACATCTTTAGCAGCAGACCCGTTAAGCCCACGGAGCAACAACCGCAAGGTTCTTCTTCTTTCAATTTTGATTCGATGTTTTCGGGTTTGAATGCGAAACCGACGTCGTTTAGTGGCTATAACAATGATGACTATGATATGCTTGGTGGAATGCCCGGCGATATTTTTGGGTCATTTGCTTCTTCGGCTCCGAAGCAGAGTGCGCAGAGAGCTCCCACTAATGATCTTCTTGGTGATCTCGGCGGAGTAAGAGAGAAATTGCAGAGTTTGAACTCTAATGGTACTAATAACAATAGGTCTGGAAAGGTGGGGAAGAATGTAGCTGATTTTGATGATTTGATACCTGGGTTTGGTGGGAGCACTCCTTCGAATAATGGGTATGTTTGCCTTTTGCAAATAAATGATTTGGGTAATTAGTTTTGTATTCTTATGTTAGTTTAATGCCAATTCCTCTGGTAGATGGTAGTTAATCATCTTTTAATGGATAGTTTAATCATTAGTCATGTGTTTTTGTTTCTTCTCCAACATTCCATCTAAAATGCACCATTTTAGTCTCAACTGTTTTAGCCTACTCCATGTATTGTTCTGTAATTATTCTTAAACCCCTTTTGGAATAACAATGGAAATGTTACTTGTCTCAATGCATGTAGATATTTTGTTTTGCTCTCAGACATGATTATATGGACTTACTTGTTCAGACTCTGCATCTTCTATGAATAGTTTTGCTTGTGGATGTCATGACACTCATGACACAGTTACTAATATATTGTTTGCTACATGGGTAAGTGACACACATGTTCTAATTTTAATACCTTTTTGTTCAGAACATACGCACCGGAAAATCCACCTCAGCAATCGGGTTTTCGTTCAACTCAATCAAACTTCAGTTCAGAGGATCCCTTTGTGGTGTTAGAATCAGTTTCAACTTCAACTTCAACAGCAGCATATAGTTCCTCAGATTTTCTATCAGAACTGGAACAAATCAGTAAGGCCAGTAATTCAGGAGGTGCAAAATCAAATAATTCCACAACATCAAAAGTCCCTCCAAAGCCAGAACAAGTTTTAAATGGAGGTAAAGGTTCTTCTGCTTCTTCAAGTTAAAAAAGAAAGGTCAATAAATTTTACTTTTCCCCTTATCACTCGCTCAACTGATTGCAGAAAGGAGCTCTGGTGTGTCTTCTATAGACGAACTTGAAGACTTTGCCTGGGGTAGGATGCAAAATAATGCCACTGGACACACAAATTTTCGTTCTCGTGAAGAAAGGGTAGAGATCTCAGCCACCAGACGTAGTGGATCTAGTGAAGATGATCTAGACTTTTTCAACATGGGTTTTCGATCAAACAGTGCACCAAGGTCAAGAGTTAGAAATTTGGTGAGAAACATAAGTTTAGTCAATATGCTATTCTTTAACACAAGTGGATTATGTTAGGTTCTTACTATGCAATTTCCAGGACCCAGTGTTTGAGGCACAGACAAGCAACAGAGAAGGGCCTAGGCCCTCGAGGACATCTTCTGCGACTAGCATTTTTGATGACTTTTCTTCAGTGTTTGGAGGTAATTAATTGTTAAAAGTCTACTTTCATTTGTAGCAATTGCATATGTTCTTTTGGGTTAAAATGATGTATTTTCAAGAACCATGTAATAAATTGAAACAACTGCAAAAAGTAAGAGAGTGGGATAATAATAAAAAATCTTTTTGGGCTTGATGAATTTTTTTTTTTTTTTTCATTTATATTATATGGATACATGCATAATAAGTTTATTTTTAAACTATGTGTATTGTTTCGTATAATTGAAAAGTGTATGGAAAACAAGTATTTTTATGCGGACTTACTGACTGGAAGTTTTGTTTGCATCAGCTTCCCCTGTATTTGAAGAATTTGAGGAAGTTGAAGGCGAAAGTGAAGAAAGACGAAAAGCCAGACAGGGACGTCACCAGAGAGCACAGGATCGCGCGGTCTGTGTTTCTCCCACTTTTTTATTTTGCTGGTTTTTAATGCTTTATTCTGTCTCTGTTTTTGTTTTGATGAGTGTCAAAGGAAAGTCTATTTATATAAAGAGAATTAGAAAAAGTTGGAGCAGATGGGTTTAAAATAAAAAAGGACACCATAATGCAGTGGTTATACCTTAAAATTTAGAGTCATCATTAAATTCTAGGATTTATGTCTTCTTTTTATTTTCTGTTTTCCTGCAACAAGCAGTCCAATGTTGACACTTTTGACCATTCTATTACCTGCGCTGTGATAAGTTACCTTTAAAATTTGAGCATAACGTCTTAAACAAATACACAGCCATAGCTAGTTGACAAGAAGTTGAATTAATTGCTCTTTAGCCTTTTGAGGTTCAGCTACATCACCTTTTGGTTCTAGTACATAGCAAGTGTGTCTGATGGACTGCTTGTGACCCTATTTATTGTTGAATTTTCTACTTATATCTGTCTAGCACAATTTGACAAATTTGATTGTCTTTATCCAGTTACAAGCAGTGGCTGATATGAACAGACGTGATCTTCAGGCTCAGCAGGAGCAAGAAGAAAGGCGCGTAAGTAGCATCTAATCCATTGGTATTTTGATGTATTTTTCAGGATTATTGTATAATGATTCTTTATAAACTGGTCGAATTTTAATGTTCAATCTTAAAATGTTTTGAAATTATATATTTTAGTGTCAGGGGCCAGGGGTAGCTTATATTTTGTGTTTGTATATAATTTTGTAATTTAATTTAATTTCTTTACATTGTAGCTTATATTTATTAACTTAATTGTATTTTTCAATTTACTTTGCAGAGAATTGCCGAGACTTGGGATAACAAAATAAAGGGCTGGTCTGGGGGGAAAGAAGGCAATATGCGTGCACTATTATCAACACTGCAATGTGTATGTTATTTTACTTAGTAGTATGCGTTTGATAGTTTGCATTATAACTGTAGTGCTTTAGTTCACTAGAAATAATCAGCTCACCTTTATCTTTTCATTTTCCTTGCTTTTTAACATCTTACTGGATACTTGATTGGCCAAAATACCTTGCTGGGTATTCTGAAGAAGAAAAAACATCTTACTGGACAGCTGTTATACAATTTAAGTTATAGAAAAAAAAGTCAAGATATCAAGTTATGGAATTATATAAGTAATCTTAGTTTTAAAAGAAAAAAGTAAATTCGTTAGACTTCAAGTAAGAAATCAATTCGAATCCCTGTATCAATATATAAGAAACCCTGGGGAAAAATAGTGCATATCTAATAGAGGCTACTCTGTTCTCCCTGAACAATGATTAGTCTTACCAAGTGTGCAATAGGTCTCATTGAGCTACAACATGTTTGAGTATGACTTTGGATTCAAAGTGTGTATGTGTGAGCATCATATTGGCCTACGCTTCATAGGAGAACATTCTTTTTCATAAAGGCTAATGTTATTGAGTTATGCTTGTTAAATGATACCTTAGAGATGTGCAACACTATTTTGTGCGCTATACATTCTTAGGTAGTCAGGTAGAGGCTTATGCCATGTGCCCATGCGAGAACCTCTGTAAGTTCTACTTTCTATTTTGAGAGGGCAATTGAATTGGTGAACCACTCTCTCAGTATTCTATAGTCTTCAGATATGTTTTGGAGACGAAGAAGTGTATGTTAGGATTGTCAGATCAAGCTTAATAGGATTTTCTGATGTTTGTGATGAAAAGCATGTTTCCTTTACTTCATTCTTTGCTGCAATATGTTAAATGACTTGCTTTACCAAAAAAGAAATGGTTTTTGTTTTCATCATGAAGAGAATAATTATCATTTACTTTCTTTTACAATGATATTGACTCTTGATTCCTGAAATGTTTAGAATTTGTGAAATTTGTGGCTTATCTCGCGATGCCAAACATAAACTCTTTTGGCTTTTCGATACCAACTGATTTTCTTTGTTTTTGGAATGGTGAACAGGTGCTTTGGCCTGAATGTGGATGGGAGCCAGTTTCCCTGACAGATTTGATTACTTCTTCCTCGGTTAAAAAGGTTTTTAGAAAGGCCGCATTGTGTTTCCATCCTGATAAAGTTCAACAGAAAGGAGCCACTCTGGAACAAAAATATATTGCGGAGAAGGTTTTTGATATCCTCAAGGTACCTTTGTCAATGTATCAAATATTTAATAGAAACAACGTATTTTATTTTAAGACCTCAAGGTACCCATCATGGTACCTTGATATTTCTGATAAACCCACCATAGAGGTACCATGATGGGAGGTCATTCTAGAATATTTCTGATAAAATTGTTCATGTCTATGTTAATATTAAAAATTTTGTTCATACCATAATTTTTGTGTTGCATGATCACTCTCACTTTTCCTTGTATTGGAAACAAATTTAAATCATTTTTTCTTTTATTCTAAAGTGACTTCTATTGTTGAAGTAGCTAGTAGCTAGCTGTCCTTGTTTTTCTTCTTTTAATTATGTGGTTTTATTCTGGAACAGGAAACTTGGAACAAGTTCAACAAGGAGGAACTTTCTTAGTATTTTGGACGCGTGATTCGTTATTCTTTAGAGCTTCCCTTGAGCGTGGCATTCACAATTGGGTCTGCAGCTGAAAAACGCGATGGTCTGGTCTGAATTCTGAATTTGGGTGTTGTTGTCTATTTACAAGACTTTAGTTTGTATCTATAAATGGTCGGTACGTAAGGATATATATACTTTTGTTTATGGTTTTGTAAATGAATGGTGTAACTGAATTATATTATGAATTAATTACAGTGGAAATCACATGCATACCCCCACTGAGATACACTCAGGACTGCTCCAGTTCTTCATGCCCTGCCCACTTTGGGGGTTGTTAGTTGTTATTATTTGAAATGGTTCTGAATTTGACCAATTGAAGGGTTATACAACTACGATCTTGTTCAGAAAAGAGAGTACTATTTCAATTCCTTTTTAGTATTCGGACTTGAAACTAATTCCTCTCACCATCAAAAACACGAAAGAGAAGGAAAGTCCATTCGGTCCAATTTAAGTCCACTCCTAAAAAGACGAGTCTTCCTACTCCTATAGTTACTATACCGTGCGTAGCAAGCAAGCAAGGATTGAGGGCCTATATATACAAGGACATACAAGGCTAAGACTTAACTATAAGAGCCTTACAAGTTACAACTCAATCATAAACCCTAGCTGCAGGCATCTAATCTAGGCTGGCCGTGGTGATCAACATCATCCAAAAGGATGACATGACGACCCCAGCCTTTTATGTAATTAACAAATTCACCATAACCACTACCTTGGATAACTGTTATGACTGTAGTACTGTGAAGAATTGGGCGAGAAAGGCAGGCAGAACATTGTTGTCGGGATTTGTGGTGATCGCGCGGTAAACTACACTGCCAATCATGGGTATTTTTCACCCCCCAAAAAAGACAAAGTCTCACCTTTCGACATTTTACGGTTAATAACTTAATAGAACCTTGTAATGCTTATATTCATTTCAGTTAATTATGTTATATTTGCAGGATAATAGTCACCTCTAGGCTCTAACCTTGTAGAGATTTTCACATTGTGTTGTGGGGCTCGTTATGTATGGTAGTTTTATTGTCCTTGTAGTTGTCAAGGACTTTTTCGCGAATTGTCACGACACTTTTGTAGGGGTTGGAATCGAAGAATGGCCGAGAAGATGGAGAAGTTTCACGGCGGTGCCTTATACCGAGGCAAGTAGAGCTGCGAGAATTGCCAGCTGCTGAGAAAGATATTGTAACTAAAGATGAGATGAGTAGGTGCAGTTTGTCGCAGTTGGCAAAGGAGGACTTAGTAAAGGCTAATAGGATTGAATGGAGAACTGACAATATCGTTAAGTATGCGGCTACTGAACCCTTTCTTGCTTTGCAAATTGGAGCCAAGCTCTTGAAAAAATCTCACTAGTTATTTATTCCTTTTTTTTTTTTTTTGGAAAAGGGAAATTGAATTTCTACAGTCTTTTCCAATTGAGCTACCCATAACTGCTTAGCTAGTTCAAATTTGTTTATCATATTCAGTTTGGGTTTGTGAGCTACAGTTTATTCATAGAGTTGGGCTTTGCTGCTGAAAGATTTTATTTAATTTTCTGGGCCGATAGTTTGTTAAGCTAGTTCGTTTTATGGGTTTGGGCCGTTGAACCCCCTTGTAACAATTAACAAAAGAAAAAGGCAGTACAAATAAATATTCAATTTATAAAATAATTTGTTTATAGCAGCTTTTTTTTGCAGAAAATGCATACTAATACAGGTCAGTCCTTACAATATCAGCTTATAAAACTTCAATATCACTAGAGCAGTGAAGAGAATTAAACCCCACAAAATGAGTTGAAATTATATTTTTATGCTGCTAATGCTGTAATGCATCTCACACTCCCAAGGTCACATGTGGTGCACAAGTTTGTGGGGTTGGTAATTTGGTTTTGCAATGATTATCATTTGAATTCTAAGAAAGTTTCATACAATACTTGAATTGAATCTGCATTAGCTAAAATACCCAAATCTCAAGTTTATATATTTTTAACTAGAAAGTCAAGTCAATATTGGGGGCTAATTCTATAATCTATATTATCACAATTTGTGTCTAATTGCACTGAATCATAAACTCATCCGACTTCATGTACAGTAAACTGATTCGACATTCTCCTGAATCTTGGAAATCATTGTTTAGAAAACGAAGGTACATTTTTTTTTTTTTAACCTTTCCCTACCAGCAAAGGCACCATTAACTCGCTAAAGTGCTTAGATTACAAAAAGACAAAAAACATTAAGAATAAATACAAGTATGTAGCAGCATGCGATGACAGGGACAGAGGACCTACCGCTTTTCCTCCACAATCTTCGGGCAGCGGCCAGAGCAGCCGCTCTCCCACTACCGTCATTCTACAAGTCTTTAACTTCACATACATATCTAATAATAATTTCTTCATATATAATATTATAGGATTAATTTCATTTCAGTACCTCAAATTTGTTTTAAATTTTAATTGAGTACCTCATGTGTAAAATCTTACAATGTTATACCTCATCTTTTCAATTTGTTGCAATATCATACCTCCGTCAATATAACTGTTAAAACTCTTTAATGCTGATGTAGAACTTACGTGGCACTTCCACAATGCTGACTGGATACTATATGGTCTGACAACACGACACATTATGTCACATAACATAAAAAAATAATTTAAAATCTAAAAATTAAAAGAAAAAAAATTAATAATTACGTGCCATGTTTTTAGATTTTTAATTATTTTTATGTCATGTGGCATGACGTGGCCTGTTATCAAACCACATGACATCCAGTTATCATTGTAGGAGTGTCATATAAGTGCCACATCAGCATTTAAGAGAGTCATACTGACGGAGGTATGTTATTGCAACAAATTGGAAAAATGAGATATGACATTGCAAAATTTTAAACATGGGGTACTGAATTGAAATTTGAAGCAAACTTGAGGTACTGAACTGAAATTAACCCTATATTATATTATCAAATTATGAATTAAATCATACATATACAAATATGATTCTTTGTAATTAACAATTTTGATTTGTATTCTTCACGTCACGTACAGTCTAAGGGAAAATAAAATTTCCAAACATATACATATAAAGGGTCAAAGAGTTAAGTTGAGGCATTGTGTCACGGGCTCACTTTTTACACAGTGGAATTTGCCCGTGCGGCGCTAAGATTCCTCTGAATCAAGGCCAGTCATCCTTTCTCTTTACTCTTTTCAAGATATAGACCCATTCGTTACCTTCTTGAGATTTGCCAACAAGAACTACTCATCTCGAGTCTCGCTCGTAGCGACCATATGATTGCTTCTTTGTGTCTAGGTTCTCATCCAACACACTCGCCCGATCGATAGGTTCTTATGACGCCGGCATTCCATTCTCACATGTCGGGTCTTACTTTGTTTCCACATCTCGATCGTCATAGCACTAAGGGCTAGCTCGCGCCTATAGTCCTTTCCTCGAGTTGAACATGCAAGCCAACTTGCTAGCATGCCACCCGAGTGAGTAACTCTTCTCCGATGCCCCACATTAGCTTTCTCTCGTTGGCATGGGGTAGCCCCTCCCGTGCCTGCTAGCATCATATAACGTGCATGGCCGAACCCAAGCCGATGCCCTCGTTGAGTACTACATGGCCAATGTGCACCATGAAGTCTCCAGGAGTTAACATGTAGTAGGCGTGATATCCATACGGCGCGGCATAAAGGAATTCTCCTTGTAGCCTCGTGTGCGCGCGCCCAGCACAATACAAGCACACTCATGCTCGCTTGTACTGTCCGTGGAACCTCCTGTCCCACGGAGACACATGACCGCCCTCCGGAAGTCATGTGCCCGCCCCCTTGGTCCCCACAGGTTCCTAGAGTAACTCGCTTAACGCTCCAAAGGTGTGGGCATCGGGGGTGGTGGAGAGCTTGACACCATGTCTCCCCCTAAAGAGCATTTTATGTCTTTCTTCACAAAATAGAATGAAACATCAACTTGCGAAAAGTCATAATTGGTCATAATTAATTCATTCGAACTCCGAATGACGAACCGTCAGTTGCGTTGGACTCGTTTCGACCTCCTGGATTTTTCAGTATTTTTATATTTCCCAAATTCCAACCGAAAGACTCCGGAACAGCCAAATTATGAAATTACCCTTCTATGCACGCAACCCGGCCACTCTTTGCCAAACCAATGTCATTCTCTTGCCATTTGACCCTCTATACTTCATATTAATGTCACGGAAGCACAACTCTAAGTGCGGACCATGACACATTGGCATGTAGATGAATGGACAGCACTAGCTCATGCACTATCCCCGGTAACTATAACTATGTTTCCTAACCTCCAAGGGTCAAGTTCTTTATGAGGAAAACCATTATATAAGTCTCACCTTTCCCTACCCTTCTGATTTTCTAGGAGAATCACACATACATATCACACTTCAGAAACTATTAATTAAATTACTCGTCCTTTTGCTGTGCATAGGAAACGTGCAGTATCAATTTTAAAGGAAACACTTGATCAAATTTAAATAGCAAATTGCATTAGCTTGTGCTTCAATGTATTTTAAAGGTAACACTTCAGTTTAAGTACTTTAAAGTTGTTGCAGCATGGTCTGGTTAGGATAAAATATGGAACACACGTGGGATTCTGATTTCTGAGTTCAATTCTTAATTATGATATATGCAAAAGGATGTCCTTAATTGTTGAACATTTTCTGGAAATTCTAAACTATATTGATGGGGATGTAAAATTTGCTTGTCATATAAGAATCATTGTTTATTTGATGGGTTTAGCAACTCAAGCCATGTGCTAGCATTGTCTTTCTCAGTGACTTGGCTAGGTTTATTGGGGATCACTTGGTAAGGTAAATGATGAAGAACATAAAAGACTGAAGGGCCAAACATTCATGAGTCTTCACCACTCCATCCCATCTTAATTAATTGGTCATGTCCATGCATAGATGTTGATGTTAAAGCTGACTCTTTAGACTTTAGTCTCTAGCACTCAGTGCTGGTAGTAGGTGTAACACAAACCCATACCTTAGATCTTCCCAAAAAGGTCAAAACAAGCATTGGATGGTCCAGATTTTGGCAGTGGGGGTTCAAGAGTTTGCATTCTCAATGATGCTTATGAAAGGTACCATATTTTCCATTTATGGAATGCCAGTGGGGGAGCAATATGATTGAGGAAATGGTTGGACCTAGAGAATTGCATCAAGAATTTAAGACTAATTAACAAGCTTTTTCTAGGATTCTTCTATTTTGCATTGGAAAATACGGAAAGTTACTTGGGAAATACTCTGGATTTGATTTCAGATAAATACATACATATCCCAGCCTTTCTTCCATTGAAGACAGTAAAAACCAACACAGAGAAACTAAACATCACGAATTAAAGCTTGTTATGAACAGGATGGTGAACAAGAACTGACCCTAATGACCAATTCTCTTCCTTGATTAGGAAATGCTAAGTAATGATGAGACTGGTTAATTCTGCTAAATCAATAGCTGGTCTTGAATGGCTTGTATGTTTTGAGATCAGAAACCACCCCAGCAATTGAGCCAGCAGCAGCAGCTATGGTTATTATAAGGCAAGCAACACTAAGGATTTGGAGGCAAAGCCATCTTGTGCTCCACTTTGGTATCTTCTTTTGCACAATGTACATCTCCACAGGGAAGTAAACTGTGAGTGGCCAAAATCCAAAGGCACCAAGTAGTCCAACCACATCATTAAAGAATGGGAGGATCATGGAGATCACAGTGGTTACAATCACAAAAGCTGTCCTCCAGACCAATCTGAAGAGGTTAAGGTTGTAGGAACCGAAAACTGGGATTGGGACTTTGATGTCTTTTGTGATGAAATCACTATCTGGGAATTTTCTTGCTGCTGCTTTCTCAACAAAGGCGAAAAAGGGTTGGCAATAGACTTGGTATGCACCAACAAGGTGGACTACTATGGCGGCATTGGCTATGTCCAAGAGCCAATATGGGTTATAGAACCCAAAACCAGTGAGCAGGTTTCCAGGGGATAAATCTCCAAAAGCAGCATAGCCCATGCAGCCACAGAGCATGTAGAAGAGGGTTGTGACTGCCACACTAATTTGAGTAGCCTTCTTCATTGTCTTGGCTTCAGATGGTGGGGATTTAACAGTGTCCTGTTATGTACTATATGGTTAGCCAAATGTATAACTCACTGTGAAAGGTAATAATATTCTGGCTTTTGAACAAAGATATCAACCTGAATTTCAATGAGGATGAGAGAGTAAGAGTAGGCAAAAGCTATGTTTCCAAGTGCTTGGAAGCTCCTCCACATCTTTTGGGTTTGAGTCACAGTGCCAATGCTTATTCCAGTCATACTTCCCATGATTTTTCCATTTTCTGGAAATTACCAAGCAGAAAAACAAGCTTGAGTCAGCTTTACAAGAACCCATTTAATCCTTAAACCAAGTCCAGATTTAAAAGCATCAACATGGCACTATAGCAGTAAAGGTAGCTAATATATGTACCTGCAACTTGAGCAATTCCAAGGCCAAGTCCAATTGATGAGTAAGTGAAGGACATGACTGCAGCAACAATGGAGAGCCACCACAACTGATCAAAGTCTGGAATTTGAGAGAATAGAATTTGTGTGATGCCGAAAGCAATCATATAGGGGTTGCTGTTTATGTGGCATGGATCTTTTCCACCACTCTTGTGGAAGCAGTTAGACCTCATTATGGCCCTGTTTATAAATCAAATCAATAGCAACAACCCATTAGCCCAAATAATATTTTGAGTACACATCACTAAATTAACATCACCAACTTCTTAATTGTGTTTAATTTTTAAACACTCAAGACTTACATCATGCTTATAGATGATGCAATAGTATAGCCAATGGAAACTCCAAAAAGGTTCATGTACTGAACATAGCCACAAATTTTGACCTTAGCTCCACCTGAGAAACAAGAAATGAATGGAACAAAGGTTGAGCTTTAGAACTTCTGAAAAAGACAACACTTTTCAGAAGAGGCCTAAAGATCAAAATATTAGCAAAATTTACCAAGGTTGGATCTCACAGCATCCATGTAAGTATAGTTTCTCTTTCCAGTGACAGGATCTTTAGAACGATAGCAAGCAGAGAGAAGAGTTGAAGTGTAGTACGTCACAAATGAGAACATGAGCATCACAGAAGGGCCAGCAACCCATCCAAGCTGAGCTGTGGCCCAAGCCAAAGACAGAACCCCAGACCCAATCACAGCAGTAATTATGTGAGCACTTGCAGTCCATACATTTCCTGGCCGTCCATAAACAACACCAAGATGAGTCCCAATTTCACATGAATAATGCTTTAACTTATATACTGTGTTGGAGAAATGAAATTTACCAGTTCGTTTGAGACGGCCATCGTCATCAAAGCACTTGGAGCCTCCTTGTGGAAACACATCCACTGAGACATCAAAAACTTGGTGATGGGGGAGCATCTGGTTCTTTGTGGCAGTGTTATCACCCATCTTTGTCACAAAAAGACCAAAACACAAGCCTTTTAAGTTGTGTACTTTGTAATCTCAAAGTTTGTTCAATATGTATGCAAAAGTCTATGAAAAACAGAGGAGAAAGAGACGGGCTTTTCTCTTTAATGGATCTAAGCCTAGTTATGAGCTTGTTTAACTCTCACTACTATAAATGAAACTAGGACTGTCACACTAGCACACCCTAAGAAGAGTCACAGAAACCCAATAAATAATTTGCTACTTCTAGTAAGATGGGTGTGCAGTGTGCTTCAAAAGAGAGAGAGAGAGACAGAGAGGCTCTGTATCCTTGATCAGTGAACTTAATTTGATATAGAAATGGGAATGGGAGTGGGGTATATATAGCCCTTCTGAGGCAGAAAGGTACACACACCCACGTGGTTTAAAAGAGAACCAAGAAGACTGGTACGCCAACCAGCAATGCAATATTTGTTTGTGTGCAACACAAAACCAAATCCTCAGCCAACTTGATCCCCAAAGATTTTTACAATCTCTGCCAACCTTTGATAGTGTCCCACCAGAGCACTTTCTCCCTACTCTTCTTTTCAAAACTAAAAAGTAATTTCCCTTTTCTAACAAATTGCCAAGAGCCAGATCAGTAAGAGCCACTGTTTTGAGTTACTCTATTTGCTGATATAGTTAGCTTGTAGCAAAGTCACATCCCTTTTGTTTATATGGCTTTGCATCAACCACATGTTAATCATGAAAACTACTATAACATAATATATAGATATATGAATATGTAAGCAAAAGTAGCTGAAATTGAAAAACAAAAGCTTCTTAAGACCCTTACCGTCATTGCCACCCTTGTTTCTGTTTCTAAGTCTTAATACAATTTGACCCACAGCAGAAACTCTATACAAGAAGTATAGAGATGGGTATTAGTTCGTTTTGTTGTGCCTCTCTTTGATCACCCCACCTTCCTTATATAGTAGAATTGAGAGCTACTAAAAACCAATAATTTAATCTATCTCTTTAAAAGACCACCTTAGAAATCAGAATAAAAAAAACTCCCACGTGTGAGGTTTATCATCCATCCCTTACTGAAAGCTAGAGAGAATAATGAATATGGTTCTCTCCCATAATTCATTCCCACAAACAGAGACTCAGAGAAGAGTATATAACGCATTCAGAGCATATATTATCGATTATATGATCAGTCAAACGTTTCTTTTAAGTGATAGTGATATTAAAATAATCTAGACATGTAGTAGTGTTGGATCCAACCAACTTATAACCACAATCACTCAATTTAGCAGTAGAATTTTATTATCTTACTGGACAGCTGTTATAAACCAAAAATATACAAGACAAAATAAAACAAGCATATCAAGATATGGAACATATGAATAATATTGGTTTTTAAGACAGTAAACCCTGTGCAGCAGACCAAGCCGAGGCTACATATATAACATTCCTGGGGAAAAAAATGAATAATTACAATAAAGTTACATAGATAATAGAGTATTTATTTCTTCAGTCTTACCAAGCCTACAACAGAATCTATTGAGCTGCAAATTTAAAGTTTGATTATCTTTTAGCATATTGATGTGCATGTTTGATTAAGACTTTGGACTGACTACAGTGTCAAAGTGTGTATGTGAAAGCCTCATATTGGCTTATGTATTGGAGTTTCTTTTTTTTTTTTATCAAATCATTTGTCGTTCATGAGACTTGAACTCAGGATCTACTCCGACAAAAAAGACCGTGTGCCATTCACTAGACAATATGATTATTGGCTATGTATTGGAGTTTTGCAACTAGTCTTTTCCTTTTTCTTTTTTCTTTTTTTCTCACTCTTAACATTTTATTCTGTTTCCAAATTGTTTCTGATTTTGGGTCAACCAAAATGACACAGAAAAATAGACATTCAATGCTGCTTATTAACTATTATTCATTGAATCTTTCCCAAGTCAGTTTGGTTTAAAATTATTGTATTTTGAAAGCGGATAAAGGAAATCCCTTGTATGTAAAAGTCTCAAAAAAATTTGGGATATAAAGGCAGATTGCAAGGTTTGAGGCAACCCAGAAAGCATATGATCATCAGCTTTATAAGCCTGCTTAGATTGGGTATGGACATTTATAGGTAAGAATTAAATTCCTTTCAATGGGTAGTTGTGCAACTTCCAAAATGGGAATCTGACAAAAAAAAAAAACAGAGATATGCCAAAAACTTAAAAATGTTAAAAAAAAAAAAAAAATCCATATTCAGAAGTAAAGTGTGCAAGATTAAAACATTGAGAATTTTAGGGCCCGTTTGGTATCCAACTCAAATTTTTTTTTCAAAAATTAAGATTTTTTTTTAAAATGTGAGTTTTCAAAATCAATTTTTAAAATTTGAAAACGTGTTTGGTATGAAATTTGAAAACAATTTTTAAATTTAAAAAATGATGACATCTAAGAAAAAAAAAATGTAAAAAAAAAAAGAGAAAAACAATGTTTTATCATTTTTAAAAAAGGCATGTTTTTGAATTTTTTTTCTAAAAACTGTTTTTAAAAATAGTCTACCAAACATGTTTTCTTGAGTAAAACTTGTTTTTTTGTTTTTAAAAACAAAAAATAGTTTTTGAATAGAATACCAAACAGACCCTTAGTTTTCGAAGTAGAAATTGCAAGTGAATTGTATTCACTTCAAATTCAGATGAATGTTTGTATTCTGGTCAAAATAGCATGTGCTTGTGTGTAAAGGGACCTCGTTTGGGGTTTAGGGTTAGGTGTTGTAAGTTTGTGGTTTTAGAGTTATATTGGAAAAATAATTAAATTGATGTCTGAATCAACATAGTTTTGAATATAAGCCCCACATCAATGCAGAAAATATTAGGATTTAGAGTGTCTGGACTCATTCTGGTTGACCTAAAAATATCTTTCCAAGTACTAATTCATGGGCCTTCACGGCCCACCCACCCATTTCCATATTGATTGGTCATGGGGGCCAAACTGCATGTGACACTGATGTGCATGAATAGAAATGTAACAGTAGTACAGTACAAATCCCCCAATGGTCTCAAGCTGCTGAGCAGAGCCACCATCTGATGAACTAATCATGGTCTCATGTTTCATCACTATCTATCAGATCTGATGCACTCCATGACAATCAATGGATGGTCAAGATGGGCCAGATTTCTGTCAGTGGAGGTTTAACAGTTTCCACTCTCAGTGGTGCTTATGAAGGTATACAAACCATAATTGCCATGATGAAACAGAACTCAATTGGACCCAGAATTGTATCAGGAAATTAAAAGAGATCAATAAGTTTTTGCAATAATTCTCTTTCCCTAGCTATTTAGGGAATGCAAGTAACACCAGAGGTGAAATTTTAGTGCATCAATAGCTGGTCTTGAATGGCTTGTAAACCTTGAGATCATGGACCACCCCAGTAATTGAGCCAGCAGCAGCAGACAAGGATATTAAAAGGACAGTAACACTTAGAATTTGAAGGCAAACCCATCTTGTGCTCCACTTTGGGATCTTCTGCTGAGCAATGAACATCTCCACAGGGAAGTAAACTGTGAGTGGCCAATATGCCAAAGCACCAAGCAACCCAACCACATCATTAAAGAATGGGAGGACCATGGAGATCAGAGTGGTTACAATCACAAAAATTGTCCTATACACCAATCTGAAGAGGTTAAGGTTGTAGTGACCAAAACCCGGGATTGGGATTTTGATGTCTTTTGTGATGAATTGGCTGTCTGGGAAATATTTTTCTGCTGTTTTCTCGATGAATGCGAAAATGGGTTGGGAAAAGACTTGGTATGCACCAACAAGGTGGATCACTATGGCAGCATTGGCTATGTCAATGACCCAATATGGGTTGTAGAAGCCTTTGTCTGTGAGAAGGTTTCCAGGGGCGAAATCCCCAAAAGCAGCATAGCCCATGCAGCCACATAGAATGTAGAAAATGGATGTGACTGTTAAACTAACTTGAGTGGCCTTCTTCATTGTCTTGGTTTCAGATGGTGGGGATTTAATTGTGTCCTGTTACATACAATGTGATTAGTGAGATACAAGAATCACAGTTAAAGGTAAAAAGATTGAGACTTTTAAAGAAGATGTAAACCTGAATTTCAATGAGGATCTGGGAGTAAGAGTAGGCAAAAGCTATGTTACCAAGTGCTTGGAAGCTCCTCCACATCTTTTGGGCTTGAGTCACAGTGCCAATTGTTACTCCAGTCATACTTCCCCTGATTTTTCCATTTTCTGGTAATCATGCCAAGCACAAAAACAAGCTTGGGTCAGCTTCACTACAACCATTTTAATCCTAAATTCTAAGTTCTGATTTAAAAGGCTGATCAACATGGCACTAAAGCATTGGCAGTAAACGTAGCTAATATTTGTACCTGCAACTTGAGCAATTCCAAGGCCAAGTCCAATTGATGAGTAAGTGAAGGACATGACTGCAGCAACAATTGAGAGCCACCACAACTTATCAAAGTTTGGAATTTGAGATAATATAACTTCTGAGAAGCCAAAAGCAATCATATATGGATTGCTGTTTATACGGCATGAACCTTTTCCACCACTCTTGTGGATGCAGTCAGCCCTCTTTATTGCCCTGTTTATTTTATTAATCATAGCAAAAACCCATTAGCCAAGTTCTTAATTAATTGAGTGGTAACTAAACACACTCGGACTTACACCATGCTTATAGATGCTGCTATAGTGTATCCAATGGCAACTCCAAAAAGGTTCAAGTACTGAACAATTCCGCAAAGTTTGACCATAGAACCACCTGAGAAATTGAAATTAACAGAACAAAGGTTGAGCCTTACAACTTTTGACAAAAGGGTACTCAACTATTTTTCATATGGGTCAAAAGGATCAAAGTATTAGCAAAATTTACCAAGGTTGGATCGAACAGCATCCACGTAAGTATAGTTTCTCTTGCCAGTGACCGGGTCACGATAGCAGGCAGAGAGAAGAGTTGACGTGTAGAAAGTAATGAAGGAGAACATGAACATCACAGCAGGACCAGCAATCCATCCAAGCTGAGCTATGGCCCAAGCCAATGACAAAACCCCAGACCCAATCACAGCAGTAATTATGTGAGCACTGGCTGTCCAAACAGTTCCTGCTCCAACACAAAGAATGAGCAGCATTTTCACATGATCAAGGCCAAAACATGCATTTTACTTAGCATTGTGTAACCAACAATGCTCTAACATAAAAACTGTGTTAGACAAGTAGAATTTACCATTTCGTTTGAGACGGCCATCGTCGTCCAAGCTCTTGGAGCCTCCTTGTGGTAGTACATCCACTGAGGCATCAAAAACTGGGTTGTGATGAAGCTGGTTCCTTGTACCATTGTTATCTCCCATCTTTGTCATAACCAGACCAAAACATGTGTGAGATACAATTAACCAAACAATGCTTTAGTACTTTGTACCTCTTTGTAATCTCAAAGTTTGTGCAGTATGTATGCAAAATCTATGAAAAAGAGGGAAGTGAAAGAGATGGGTCTTGTTCTTTGATGGATCAAACAAAGGCTAGTTATGATTTTGTTCAACTCTCACTGCTATAACTGACTTTGAGATTGACACACACACCCCAAAGAGTATAGACCCAAATTCTTTACTGTTAATTAAGGTTATTTGTACCACATTTATTGATTGTATTATTCATCACATCGTTTATAGAAATGAGACTTATTAACATAAATAAGTTTCATCATTAATTATAGTAAAGATAGTATAAATAGTTTTATACACAATATATATGTGACTCGATACAAGTCATGTGAGTAAGAATAAAATTAATATCACATCTGATAAAAAAAAATCGGAGGGTGAGTCTATCAATTACCAACGTTATATTTGTGTCTGTGCCTAAACATACTTCATTGAACATGACTCTTAAGACTGTAAATGAACTTCTCTATCCTCCCAAAGACACTTAAATCTCTCCAAAGTTCCAACCGTTGACTACCTCCCCCACCTGAGCACCTTCTCACTCCTCTTTTTCAACACTAATAGTCTAATATGTAATTTCCCTTTTTTTCCGAACGGCCAAGACCAGTATCAGTAAAAGCCACCGTTTCGAGTTACTCCAATTTTTACAAAAACATGACACGCACACGCGATGCATATATAATATGCTGAAAATTGATACACGATACATATACAACATCATGAAAATTAATACATGTACCCTAATATGTTAATATATATATATATAATACACGTACACTATCCATCTTCTAAGAAAAATTAAAGAATCTTATGTCGAGAGTCAACAGTCATTGAAATACAAATGACCAAAAGACAAAAAGCAAAGGTCATCACATATTCATGAATTTACAACTCTTATTAAGTCTAGATCTCAAACCGAACTCGTCTGAAATATAAACACAATATCCACACAGCATCAACCAAATATAATCTATCAAACTATGATGTATACAAATACATATATATATATATTATATTATAGACATGGTGTTTCTGAATCTCAAATGAGTCATGACATTATATCTAACATGCATAACCATTTTCTGACTGTTAAGGCCAACTAGTGACTGATTTGAAGGCTTGAAAGTATTAACATAAAGCAATTAACTCAAGACCCCTTACCTCATTTCCACCCTTATTCTTTCTCTTTCTACTCCTCTGTGTGTTTGGATAACACTTCTTGTGATGTGATTAAACCCACAACAGAAACTCCATTTAAGTATTACTTTTTTGTTGTACAGTACTGTCTCTACTGGATAATATAAATTCATTGAACCTGCCAGGCTGCCATATATGTATATATGGTAGTTCAGGAATTCAAAACTTATAATCTGATCTGTCTTTTTTTTTATGGTAAACATAATATAATCTGCCTTTTCGACCTGGATTCTCTGCCTTGCTTCCCTGCAAGGCTGGTACTAAGCTAAAATATGAGTTTTTGAAGATAATATCTCTCTCCCTACTCTTTCTCTCTCTATTTTATCTTCAAAGGCTCAGTTTGAGTCTAGTACCAACCTTGCAGAGAAAAGCAAAGCAGGAGATCCAGTTCCCTGTCTTATAATAGGCCACCTCAGAATCCAAAATTCCCATGTGTAAGGCTTTTCACCTACCCCTTACTGAAATTGATTAAGAGAATTAATATGGCTCCCCCCATAAATTCATGCCCATAAACAGAGCATAGTACCAAGTATTATATCACTCAAAATTTTCTTTTTAAGTGATAGACTGATAGTGACACTAAAATAATCGTATCATAATATCGTATCACGTAATCTTTTAACGGGTGTTCTAAGTGAGTTATTTTGGCTACAATTTGACGGCATTGTTTGTAAAGGTCCTGCCAATTGAGAAATCTTGAATGCAACCATTGTATGTATAATTCTTCTCTCAAAATTGGTCATATGTTTGGTATGTGATTTAAATGTGGTAAAAAATTGTATACAAGATTTTTTCCGTCAAACCTAGCCATTCAACAAATTTGGGTACAAGGTTCTAATTACTCAAAACCAACCTATTTATATTGAATGGGACAACAATTTGTAGCTAAACTACACTTCAAAGGCAAGTCGTGCCTACTCCACATAAATTATCGACTCTAATATCACTTGTTGGAAGTCCATGTGGCCCGACTCCTACGTACCTTTTATTGACTTAATCATCTAATCGGCATGTGATGCGGTTTAACTAATTAATTTAAAAAGCCTCATGCAACTTAAGTATAGTACTTTTAATGTCTGAGAATCGATCTCTTCTATAAGACTATAACGAGTGGATCCAAAATTTCCCAGTCCCACTTTCTTAATTGCCTTATTGATGATAATTAGTAAAAATAATTGCTTTATGATGGTTGGACAAGCAGAATAGCTTGTTATCACCTTAACCAAATGATCATGAGGAAAGAAGGGTTACTATGTACATTTAGAATTTGAGGAAATATGCATACAAAAAAGAAAAAAAAAACAGTAGCGAATATATGTTCAGTTGGAGACAAATGAGTGTCTGCTTAGTTTAAAGTCTTGGGAAAGAATCGCGCGTCTTGTTTATAATATCCTTGATTTAAATGTTGTAGTACGTGTTCTTATACGTACAAAGGTTGTAGATATTGCAGTTTGTAGGTGATCGATTGAGATTTCAATACCTGAAATTTAGCAATAATGCTTAGGATCTCAAATTTATATCCCAAATTTAGATTTTAATTGATGTATCATTACACAAGTTAGTGTTTTACATGTTATGAATAAATAATCATTATGGTAGACTATGTATGAATCAATTTTTGATTATTTTCTATATATTGGTCTACATTTGGCTTTAATTTTATAGAAAATTAGGATTAAATACCAAATTTCAATATTTTTTTGGTATAGCATGAAAACCTTATAATATTTCAATTGAACTACCAAATTTAAATGTAGTTTTTTATATTAGGTCACAAATATGTTGGCCCCTTTGATTTGAGCCTTTTCTATTTGACATTTTTATCTTTTGGATCACATATGATGAGTGTTAGTTAAAATTTATAAGGTTTTGACAAAATTGCCCTTGAGCTTTTTATATTATCTTGGAAATTTGCTAATGTAGTCTCAACTTCATATTTAGTTGTGACTGTCGTACAGTCACATTTAAGTTGTGAGACAGTCACAGTTAAATTGTGACTTAATTGAATTTTTTAATAATTATTTGGTGTGGTGAGTGTTATTTGGGAGTGGTTGTGATCATGTTTAAATTTCGAGTAATTCGGTTTGTTCAATTCGTGGCTAGTGAATTTCCTTCCCTTAAAGAAGGGTTGTTTTGAACTCACTACATGAACATATATAATAAATCTAGCTATAGCAAATTTGTTTTATACTAGTGTGCTGTACGTGTTTAATATTTGGATAAAAAGCTAGGGGACTTTGCTGGATGACCGTGGCTTAGTTCCTAGATAGGAAAAAGATTTGGGGCCTCAACTTTTGTGTTTCAATCGTGTCTTAATTTGATGTAGCAAAATTAGAGATTCATTGATTTTAACTACTAAATTTCAATAATTTTTTAATTTAGGTACCAAAATTAAATAGCATTTTAGATTAGGTATTAGTTGAAAAGTCAAATAAAATAATAAAGTAAAAGGTATTAGAATTTATAAATATTACATCACATGCCACTACAATAAAAAAAATAAAAAAAATATTACATCACAAATATTACATTAATTTATACTATATTGTATTTTAAAAAAAAGTTCAATCCAGTCACAACTTAACTGTGACTGTTTTGGTAAATTGAAAGAGACAACTCACACCACTATACTATGTATTATTTTGAGTAAAAGTATTATTTTGACATTTATTTATACTATATTGTTGTATACTTTCTTTAAAAAAAATTCAATTAAGTCACAACTTAACTGTGACTGTCTCACAACTTAGATGTGACTGTCGTTCAGTCACAACTAAATTTGAAGTTATGAGTGTCGTACAGTCACAATTAAATGTGAAATTGATACTACATTAGCAAATTTTCAAGATAATATAAAAGTTTTAAGGGCAATTTTGTCAAAACCTTATAAATTTTAACTAACACCCATCGTATGTGAATCAAAGGACCCAAATGTCAAATAGAAAATGCTCAAATCAAAGAAGCTAACATATTTGTGACCTTCTAAAAAACTACATTTAAATTTGGTAGTTCAATTGAAATATTATATAGTCTTTATGCTATATCAAAAATTTATTGAAATTTGATATTTAATTCTAATTTTCTACAAAATTAAATGGTACCTTTCTAGTTATTTAGGTTTCCGATGCTAGCTCTTTCTGTTTTTTTATCTATGATTTGCTTGCGCTCAATGGTCAGTGTTAGGTATGTGCTTTAATTTAATCTGGATCGACTAGTAATGTTGGAAAGTGGTAGGTTCTACATTCTGAGTTCCTGACTAGTTTTACTTTTCTGGCTCGATCTCATTCTTAAGAATGCCAAATACCACACTTGGGGACAATATGACACAAACCATAGTTGTCAGACTTGTGTGTATTTTTTTTTTTAGTTGGGGGACATAAAGAATTTGGTATTCCTGAATTATATTTATGAAAGAACGTTTTACAAGTATATGTAATACACAGATCCTAATATCAAGGTCTAACATCAAGCCTTACAAGCAGGAAAAGATTTACAGAATATACAAACGAGGAAAGAAAATATGCAGAATTAATTCTCACAATTATTCTAGGAAAGAAAGATTTGACTTTCTCAACACTCCCCCTCAAGTTGGTGAGTGAATGTCGTGAACAGCCAACTTGCTTAATAGAGATTGAAAACGTTCCTTCCTTAATGCTTTTGTGAAAATATCTGCAAGTTGTTTTGAAGAAGGAACATATCTGGTAACGACCTTCCTTTCTTGAATTTTATCTCGAACAAAATGACAATCCATTTCTATATGGCGTGTACGCTCATGAAAAACAGGATTCGCCGCAATGTGAAGTGCAGCTTGATTATCACAATATAAGACGGCCGGATCTTTGCACGCAATCCCTAAGTCTCGAAAAAGACTTTGTAGCCATACCAGTTCACAACATACTGCAGCCATAGCCCTGTATTCTGCCTCTGCAGAGGATAAAGATACTGTCTTTTGTCGCTTACTTTTCCATGAAACAAGAGAGTTGCCAAGGAAAACACAATACCCTGTGGTAGACCTACGTGTAGTGGGACATCCTGCCCAATCGGAATCACAAAATGCCTTTAGTGTTAAGGAATTGTGTGAGGAAAACAAAAGACCTTGTCCAGGAGTATTCTTCAAATATTTCAAAATGCGGAGCGCGGCATCATAATGAGTCTTCCGGGGTTCATGCATGAATCTGCTCAAAATGTGAACAGAATAGGTAATATCCGGTCTGGTAATGGTAAGATAAATAAGGCGGCCCACCAATCTTCTGTATTTTGCCGGGTCATTAAGCAAATCCCCTTTATTAGGCAATAATTTAAGATTCTGCTCCATAGGGAAACTAGCTGGCTTTGATCCAAGAAATCCTACATCATTAAGAATATCCAATAAGTATTTTCTTTGAGAAATAAAAATACCTGTTTTGGAACGTGCCACTTCTATGCCCAGAAAATATCTTAAATTACCAAGATCTTTAATTCGAAACTTGGCATTTAAAAACTTTTTCAAATGATTTATGGCACATAAGTTGTTTCCTGTGATCAAAATGTCATCCACATAAATGAGCAAAGCAGTAAATGACTTTCCTTCCTTTTTTGTGAAGAGTGAGTAATCAGCTTTTGATTGAACATAACCCACTGATTGGATGGCCTGTGAAAATTTGGAAAACCATTGCCGCGAAGCTTGTTTAAGACCATAAAGGGATTTTTGCAGGCGACATACCAAGTTCTCCCCCTGTCGCCGAAGACCAGGAGGTGGTGTCATGTAGATCTCTTCATCAAGATCTCCATGAAGAAAGGCATTATGAACATCCAACTGATGGAGAGGCCAAGAATGAGTAGCAGCGAGAGCAATAAGACACCGGAAGGTAACGAGTTTGGCAGTTGGAGAGAAGGTATCATGATAGTCAATACCCTCTATTTGCGTATAGCCCTGGGCGACTAAACGAGCTTTGTAATGCTCAATGCTACCATCGGAGTGATATTTGATTTTGTAAACCCATTTGCACCCTATAGGAATCTTCCCGTCAGGTAAAGGGGTGAGAGTCCATGTATGATTAGCCTCCAAAGCCTGAAGCTCAGCATTCATGGCCTACTGCCATTGAGGATCCTTACTAGCATCTGCGTAACTGGTAGGTTCCACATGGGAAGAAATATGGGCAAGAAAGCCTACATACTGTGGAGATAAATGAGTATAAGAAATATAATGAGAGAGTGGATACCGTGTACCAGGACTGGAGAGTGAGGAGTCAGTTGGAGGCAACGTAATGTGGTTGAGAACATAGTCATTAAGCTTGGCTGGCAGGACACGGGTCCGAACAGAATGCCGTAGCGGAGGACTCACAGGTGAATGGTCCGGAACCTCTTGTTGGGCCATGGTGCTAGAACTGAGCGGAGACAAAACTGGGCCCAAAGAAGAATCAGACTGACCCAATGCCGCATCAAGATGAGGTGAGCCACTTGGTGAAGCCGTCTGGACTTGGTGTGGTGGGGTTGGTGCTGGCCCTATGGGAGAGGTTGGATGGTGGATTGGGATGGAATCGGGCAGGACATGGGGTAAGACTTGAGATGAGGAATCTGATAAAGATGAAGAAATATGCTGATATGGAAAAATATGTTCATGAAAAACCACATCTCGACTAGTGAAATTTTGTTTGGAAGTGAGATCATATAGTTTATATGCCTTTTGCCCAAAAGGATAACCAATAAAAACACATTTCCTAGCACGACTATCAAACTTATGTGACGGAGTAAGATTTGTGGCATAAGCTAGACATCCAAATGTGCGAAGGTGATTATAAGACGGAGGATGACCAAAAAGTTTCTCGTAGGGCGTGGAGCCGGACAAGAGTGGTGTAGGTAAGCGATTAATTAAATAAACCGCAGTAAGAATACAGTCGTCCCAAAAACTTAGTGGCAAACTAGATTGAAATTGCAAAGCCCTAGCTGTTTGAAGAATGTGTCTATGTTTGCGTTCGACAACCCCATTTTTTTGGGGAGTATAAACACAAGTGCGTTGGAAGACAATCCCTTTCTCACGGAAAAAATGTTGCATGGAAACAAATTCACCCCCATTATCCGTGCGGATGATTTTAACTATTTGATTGAATTGTGTGTCAACATAAGCAATAAAGGACTTAAGCAATTGTTGTGTATCAGACTTATGACGCATCAAATAAACCCAGGTACTACGGGAAAAATCATCTACTATAGTAAGAAAATAACGAGTGCCAGAACGAGAGGCTAACTTATGTGGACCCCAAATATCACAATGAATAAGTTCAAAGATATGTTTAGTATGAATATGACTTAATCTAAAAGGCATACGAGTTTGCTTGGCCAAAGGACAAACATCACAAGATTTATTTGCAGAAAAAGAAATATTGGAAAATTTCTTAGCTAAGAGTTGAAGTTTGAGTGGTGATGGATGACCAAGACGGCGATGCCAAGTAACAGAGAAGGCCTTTGATTGCAGTGACGGTGGCATCTCCTTGCTGCTTGTAGAGTCCACCAAATAATAGAGCCCATTACGTTGTTGCCCCCAACCAATCATCATCCTCGTCTCCAGATCCTGTAAAATACAAAAATCAGGATAGAAGGTTATTGAACATCGAAGAGATCGAGTTAACCGACTAACTGAAATTAAATTCACCAAAAAAGAAGCAATCCCAAGAACATTGTATAATGAAATCTTGGAACCAAAATGATAATTCCCAACAGAATCAATTGAAACTCGATTCCCATTTGGTAAGGCTATAGGTGGCAGCGGAGGATTAATGGTAGCTTGGGCCAGAGGAAGCCCAGAAACATGATCTGTAGCCCCACTGTCAAGAATCCACTGTTTCGAATTTTTGTGTGACAAACCTCGGGCTGCTGCATTGATCTTGGACTCTAGGCCCATCTTTTGCATCATATTAAAGAACATCTGAAATTGTTCTGCTGTATAAGCTGGAGAAGACGCATCAGATGTGCCTCCAGGAACATTGGTTGTGGGCGCATGCATAGCAACAGAATTTATGCTCGTCTCTGCCTTTCCACGTGATCCTCCATGCTTCCCTGTCTTCCCATGGAGTCGATGGCCTGGTGGGTATCCAACAATTTTCCAGCATGTTTCAGCGGTGTGGTGGTCGCGATCACAGTGTGAGCAGTGGAGCGGCGGTCGACTGGACTGATTGTGCCGTCCTTTGCCGCGAGGACCTTGTAATGCCATGGCCGCCGGCTCGACAGAATTCTGCACCGCGATGCCTCTTGATTTCTCTTCCTGTGTCAGCATTGAATAAATCTGGCGAACATTGGGTAATGGATTCATGAGGAGGATCTGTCCTCTAATAGCCGCATATGACTCATCGAGCCCCATCAATACCTGCATCACCTTTGTTGTTTCAGATTCTGTATTCAATGATTTCAGAGTTCCACAAGACACGGAAGAACATGACTGGATTGTCTTGTAAGAATCCAACTCATCCCATAGACTTTTTAGCTTGGTAAAGTAGATATTGATGGGTTGTTGATTTTGAAGATTCCGTGCTATGTCACGCTGAATCTCAAAAACTCGAGTGACATTTTTTTGAGAAAAACGATCTCGCAGATCATCCCAAACTTCCTTTGCTGTGTCAGAATAAACAACACTTGAAGCAAGATCAGGAGAAAGGGCGTTAAGTAGCCAGGACAAAATCATGTCATTACATATCCTCCAAAGAGCAAATTCAGTGGGTTTCTTAACTTGCGATGGTATTTGAACTGTACCATCAACAAATCCCAGTTTGTTCTTTGCTGATAACGCAATCGTCATGGAACGGCACCAGGTGCCATAATTATCTCCTGTAAGATGCTTGGAGACTAGTACCATTCCTGGATGATCGGAATGATGGATGAAAAATGGACTTGAAGGATCATTCTTGGTGTCAGAACTTGAATCCCCCATGGCAAAAGAAAGTGGTAAATCAGGAATCCAGGTGTGGCTCTGATACCATAAAGAATTTGGTATTCCTGAATTATATTTATGAAAGAACGTTTTACAATATATGTAAT